>PVJH01020031.1:27159-41649 GCA_004026705.1 Nesogale talazaci | reverse complement strand
GGAATTTCTAACTTGGATTTTGTCTTGTCTCAAGGTAACTAAAACGACCCTTTGACATCTGGCCGGTCCCCACAAAGTGCACCTGCCCCAGAGGAATGCATGCTTCTTTGGGCTTTGGAAACTTTGATTGATTCTCTCAACTCGCCAACTCACTGCTAGGGACTCCATTCGGACTCATAGCTCGAAAGCATCACCACTCCAGGATGCTGTTAAATATTGATTGAGTACTGGGGGAGGAGACAAAGGCTGTGGAGCAGTGGTTAAGGGTTGGGCTGCATAATTGGGAGGTTGGCGGTTCAAATCCACCACCCGCACCACAGGAGAAAAAGGAGATTGGCCACTTCGGGCAATTTTCGCAGCCTTAGACATCCTATGAGGCTGGGCTTCTTGGGCTTCTTCAGCCACGGTGAGTTGGGATCAAGTCAATGGCAGTGGGATGGTTTCTAGATCTTCCTCAAACCCCCATGTTAAAACAAGACAGGGCATCTGGATGACAAAACCAAAATCCCAAGTGGGAAGGAAAGACTCCAAAGCCCTGCTGGAAGGGATCCCCGATGTGCCCAATGGCTGCATGAAAGATTGGAGGGTCGAGTCCACCCAGAGGTGACCTGAGAAAAGACCAGCGGATCTAATTGTACAAACCAGCCATCGGAAAACCTGTGGAGCACAGTTCTACTCGGAAGAAAACGTTCTTGTGCCAAAATCACAGACTTTGAGGGTTGCCAGGGTGGGAGGTGGGTGGAAGAATGGGGAAACAATTGCCCAAGAGGCTGGACAGGTGTTCAATAGGGTGGAAGGGAAGAAAGCATCCAAGAAGAAGATGGGGAGGGGGGGAAAGGGGAGGGGGAGCAGGGCAAGTCTTGGTAAGATGGCTGAATGCAAAAAATTGTTGTCTGATCTGTAAGTCTCCATCTAATTCAAAGTAAAATGTTTATTTATAAAGAAGGAGGAGGAGGAGAAGCAGCAGCAGCCACTTATAATTACTTCAAAATTCCCCCTGGAGTCAAGTAAGTTCAGAAATGCCAAAGTAGAGTTTGCAAAATAGTGGTATGTTTGAAAGCTCCACATACAATTGAGTAATGCCTTCAGGTGTACCTTGAACTGCATTTGAAGATAAATTCAGGAAGGAGTATTTGAGCCCCAGTGTGAGAAGGCGAGCCCGATGGTTCTTCTGGCCAGATTCTTTCCTCCCCTCCTCGTAGTCCCCCGTTGTGTGCAGAAGCACCCACCACATTGAGCTACTAAACCTGAGTCCTCCCCCTTGAGCTGCGTCTCGTCCAATTCTCTCTGTCCCTCAGCACCCCCAGCAGGCATCAGCTATGCCGTAAAACAGGCTGGTGATTCGACCCAGGCCCTCCATAGCTCATCACCCCCGCCTCTGTACTGCACCTGAACTTCCCATCACCTCCTTAGATAACACTGTAATGGCAGGGGGAGAGGAGGTGACAGACACCAGAACTCTTGCCTCTCTCATTATGTGAGCAGTCAGCCCAGGGACAAGTGGGATGAAGAGTCAGGGTGCCGGGTTGCTGGGTAAACTGATGCTCCGGGCAGTGCCAGGAGGAGGAAGCTCCGCTTTCTTGCACTCGGTAGGTGTGGCATAAACACCACAGGTGATTCAAGCTATCAACACCGCCACTAAAGAAGGAATTGAGAGGAACCATGGAAATCGGTTCCTGTGGGCGGGTCTCCAGCATCTCATTTAGTCATGAGAGTAATGGAGAGATGTCAGAGTAAGAAAAGGAAGCAGTCAAAGAACTAACAATCGTAGCATTGTGTGCCCACCTTCCTGGTATGATCGCTGACGACAAATGTGTGCGAAAGCAAAGGTGGTGAAGAAAGAGGATGGTGCCCGGCTATCAAAAGATATAGCGCCTGGGGTCCGAAAAGCTTGAAAATCAACAAGTGGCCATCTAGCTGAGAAGGGGCAAAGTCCACATGGAAGAAGCACATCGGCCTGTGTGACCACAAGGTGTTGAAGGGATCAGGCATCAAAGAACTAAAAATTTTATAAGGGTGAGGACAGTTTGGGAACCCAAAGCCTATCAATAGGTGAAGCGACATCCCCGTACAGAGGGGTCGCAGGGAGGAGATGAGCCAATTGGGGTACAGTGTAGCAATAATGAAATGCAACTTTCCTCTATTTCTTAAATGCTTCCTTCCACCCACTATCATGACCCCAATTCTAACTAACAAATCCAGCTAGACCAGGGGAAGTACGCTGGAACGGGAAACATAGGGCATTCAGGACAGATGATCCCTTTAGGACCAGTGGTGAGAGTGGTGATGCCAGGAGGGTGGAGGGAAGATGGAGTAGAAAAGGCGAACCAACTACAGGGACCTACATATAACCTCCTTCCTGGGGTATGTACAATATGGAAGTGGGTGAAGGGACACATCAGACAGTGCACGATATGACAAAATAATGATAATTTGTAAATTATTAAGGGTCCATGGGGGGAGGGGGAGGGGGAAGGGAGGGGAAATAAAGGAAGCTGATACCAGGACCTTAGTGGAAGGGGGATGTTTAGAGAATGATGATGGCAACAAATGTGCAAATGTGCACTGTATACAACTAATGTATATATTGATCATGATATCAGCTGGATAAGCCCCCAGTAAAATTATTTAAAATTTTTAAAAAGGGGGGAGGAAGCAGAGTGAAAGCCAGGCAGGAAGGAGCAGAGATGGTTCATTCAAAAGAATATAGAAAGAGGCTAGAGAAACATTTCCAGGTCACAGTTGCCCAAGTGAGCTCCAGGTTCTTGGTTCCATCCATTAAATGCACAGATTGCCTCCCTGACCCTTCTTTGAAGACATGCCTTGACCCTCTTAATAAAAAAGAGAAAGGAAAAAGAACATTCCTATAGGTCAGACCAAAACCCTGGGCAAGAGGCGTCCCAACTCCTGCTTTTTATTGCCTTTAAATAAGGCCCAGTTCTAGCCACTGCTGCTATACAACAAATCACCCCAAAACATATTTGCTTAAAAACAACAGTGATCAGCAATTTTGCTCATGAATCTATTTCATTGGAGATTGGTAGAGAAGGCTTGAGTCTGCTTCTTACCATGTTCCCTGGGAGATTCAACTGACGCTATGAGAGCTACTTCCAAGGGGGCTCACCCAAATGATATGACTGACTGATTGGTGCTGGCTGTCAGCAGAAAGCCCAGCCAGGTCTAAGGACCAAAGGTCTTGCCTCCCCTCTTGAAGATGTCTCTATGAGGGTCTCTTTGAGAACTGCACATGCTTCCTCTAAATTGGGTATCAGAGGTCTAAGAACAAGGGTCCCAATGGGACAAGGACAACGCTGTGTCACTCTTTTGAAAGTCATTTTATTGGGAGCTCGTACAACTCTCATCACAATCCACACATACGTCCCTTGTGTCAAGCACATTTGTACATGTGTTGCCCTCATCATTCTCAGAACATCTGCTTTCTACTTGAGTCCTTGGTATCAGCTTGTCATTTTGTCCCTTCCCTCCCCAGGAACCCTTGATAATTTATAAATTATTATTATTTTGGCATGTATTAGACTGTCCAACATCTCCCCTTATCCACTTTTCTGTTGTTCATCCCCCAGGGAGGGGGTTACATGTAGATCCTTGCCATCAGTTCCCCCTTTCTACCCAACCTTTCCTCCATCCTCCCAGTATCACCACTCTCACCACTGGTTCTTGAAGGGATCATCTGTCCTGAATTCTCTATGTTTCTGTACCAGTGTACATCCTCTGGATATACCGGATTTGGAAGGTAGAATTGGATCATGATAGTGAGGGGAGGAGCACTGAAGAACTGGAGGAAAGTTGTATGTTTCATCTGTGCTACACTGCATCCTGCCTGGCTCATCTCCTCCCCATTAGCTGTGTCATTTTTTTATGACCTCAACTCAGAAGCCACACAGCATCGATTTTGCCATGAGGTGAACAAGTCTGCATATATTCAAGGGGTGCACAGACCCCGCTTGTCAATAGGAGTTGTGTCAACATCACGTTGTAAACCGGAACAGGTAGACAGGATGATTATTAGACCCATCTTTAGACAATATGATCTGTCACATGCCCCAGAGGGGAAATGGGAATGGTTTGACTTTCTGATCGCATTCGGAAGTCCCATTCCTCAGAGACCCAGAGCTCCCCCTTGCTACACCTTTGCTTTGTCTTACCTGATATGCCCCTTAATGTAACATGCCTGCTCCTGACACTGGAGAGTCAACTCCAGTTTCAACTACACAGCTCATTGAAAAGAGGTCCACTTCAGAGCATCAATGAAGTGTGGGGACTGGAGATTGACCACTTGCCAAGATTGTCAGTTTTAAAAATAAAAGCATATTAGCACAAGCAGATAAGGGTCCCTTTGCCAAGAGGAGCAGAAGAAAAGTCAGAGCTAACACTCCTCTCCTACTTTCCCTCCGATTGACAGAATAAGGGCATCCCATTTGGCTGATGCACAGTTTCTCAACAGCAGTGAGAGGGAAAATACGCATCATTCTAACAGGCAGGCTTCAGGGAGACACAGCTCCTGCCCGGCGGGATTAAAGAGTTGGTCTGTGTCTCTCCCCATCCCGACACCTTCGCCCACACGTCTCCGTGGTTCTCTGCCCACCCCACCTGCAGACCAGATCTGAGCAAAGCCCTCAGAGCGCAGCACATCCACTTGAACACCCCCACGAGCCCCACCCTCTCTGTTCCCACCGCCATTCTCTCCACGAGCACCACCCAAAACAGAAGGGGCAGATGATCAAAGAGCAACCTGGCCCACCTCTCAATAAAGAAAACTGTTGAGGAACTCTTCGACATCCCCTTGGTTTAACAATACTATCGTTATTTTGTTAGCATTGCTTTGTGTCCCCTACCCAAATGATAAATCCAACTTACTTATATAAGTGAAATCAACTTTCACATCTGGCTAAGGAACCCAATTCATAGATTGCATTTTTCCTGTGTGGGGGAGTTGTGGGGGGGGGGGGAGGAAGGGAGGGAAAGATGTTCGACAATTACTTATCTACACCAGCTGTGTTCACAGTAATGCCCTCCATAAACCCAATTTTCCTAACTTTCCAAACAATCATTTTAAAACTTTAGGAACCTAACTCATCTTTAAAGAGAGAAGCTTCTGATACTTGGTGGCTATAGACAAAATAAATCTGGGAAGGAGGACAGACAGAAGATGAGTTCATACGTGGGCAGATACTAACAGACAAATATTTAATGAGCTCTATGCCTAATCCTTCAGACATTATAAATATACCACATGCAGCCACCAGTGCTAAAGCAGAACTTTTGTCCAACTAGTCATGAGTCTTCCCAAGCTCACAAAAACATCCCATAATAAACGAATGCAACACAATGAGGCTTGGAGCAGGGGTCTTAACCCCATCCCATCTCAATTTTTAAGAGTGCCTCTCCCAAAGATTATTCATCGGACGTATGGGTCTGCCGCTATAATTAATCAATCTCCGTGATTCTTTCCAGGTTAGGTAATACAAATTTCATTACCAGATAAGCCCATTTGGATTCTGATACAACCAAGGTAATTACTACATTCATAATAAAGTGGTTATTTGAGGTCAGGATGACGATGAAGCCTCCGTTTGTACTTGCTGAACAGTTAATAATCTCTGCAAGGAGAGCTGACCTAATGCTCAGAGCAATATATTAAAATCCTGCTGCATTTTTTTAGATTGGGGAGGTTGGGGCTATTTTAAGTTTTGGATGAGACAGATAGCACTTGACGTAACCCTGAAGCATAGCAATATTGCCTGATGTTCCCATAATTCTTTATATGATCCTGGGAGCAATTGTTAAAAAGAAAGATTGCATCATTACACCTCATATGAAGATTCGATGCTTTTCTCTCTGGATTCTATAGCCTTAGAGTTCTAGCAGATAATCCATCTTTTGTGATACACCACTGTAGACACAGGTCAAAAGGAGGCAGATTTCTTGCTACATGTAATTTCATAAGCACTTCCTCTCGTTTAAGCCTTTCTCCAGTAAAGGACGTGATGTAATAACCTTCTATTTCATGTCACCTTAAAATGTTAAGATATTATGTGCTTGAATATATGGAACTGCCCATAATAATGAAAATCGTGAGTGTGAAGAGAGATGGGGGCATGTAATGGAGATGCAAACCCAACCTGGGGTTGCTCAACCTGGAGAAAGGGAGTCCACAGACAACAAGCGGGTTTCTTCTGCAGAAATGGCATCATTTTTGCTTTCCTGCCTAAGAATCACTGCATAGTGCAGGGCCAATAGTAGATGTTCACGAGGATAAAGGTGAAAGGTCTCCTTCTTCTGAACATGACTTTGTGGTTGCCTTTGTTTGGGTTTGGGGGGTGGTTAGTTTTCTAGAGGGAAGTTATACGCAAATTGGGAAAGATCTCCAGGGATTTTTTAAAAATGCAGTAAGTAAAGAAATCAGCAATGAAGAATCAGGAAAGCCTCTGAGAGGACAGGGCTAGTAAGGAACTTCCCTATCCAGGTAAATCAATATCTATCTCTCTCTCTCTCTCTCTCTCTCTCTCTCTCTCTCTCTCTCTCTCTCTCTCTCTCACTTGGCAGACAACAGACTAAGAACAGAAGAGGTGATGTCTACAGGGTGAGTAGTAACAATGAGTTACATGTGAGCTGCTGAACCAAAGGTTGGGGGTTCAAATCCACCAGCCACTGTATGAAAGAAAGAGGATACAGTCAGCTTCCATACAGATATACAGGCTCAGAAACTCGAGTGGCCCCTTCTATTCTGTCCAATAGGGTTGCTCAGAGGCCAAGTCAACTCCACCCCAGTGGGTTCAGTCCGTGGAATGACCAACCCTTAGGAACATACCAAGCCACATCTGCTGTTGGACTGACCCTTCGTCAGGCTCCGCCTTCTCCCCTTCAAAAGAAGGGAATGAGGGCATCTTCCAAGTCACTTATCTTTGAAAGCTCAAAACTATTGAGGCTGATTTGCTTATAATAATTATTGAGTCCATATACAAGGTTCTCAGCTGGTCCTTTCAAACGCTAACAGGCTGAGGATGATGGAAGATTCTCTTTCAAAGTAGGGGAGAGGGCTGAGGCCCGGTGGCAGCTTAGTGGTTGAGTGTGGAACTGCGGCCCACAGGGCTGGCAGTTCAAATCCAGCAGCAGCTCTCCAGGAGCAAGGCTGGGTCTCCCGCTGCTACCAGAGGGGAGAAAAAAATCTTCCCACAATTGGATCTTACTGCTCCCACAGAATATAGTGAGCACAGTTTTTCACGTGGCTTCTTCCGCACAACAATGTAAATGTTTCTTGGGAAGAAAGGAGACGTTTCTTTTATGCAAAAGCCCAGAGGAACTGAAAAGTCTGATGCCTCCATCCCTGAGAAGCCACGCTGGAAGTTTAAGTGTTTCTGTAACAATCGGTCTATCAGTAAAAATCCATAAAAGAGCTTTCTTAATGTTAAGAAATAGAGTCCATTCAAAAGAAAACATCAACAGTAATAAACATAAAGGCGATGCATGGATTTGTTAGATTAAAAAGAAGAAAAATATAGCTCCCACACAAGTGGAAGTCAGCTTTTAAAATACAGTAGCTAGAGTTACAGATGCGTGCGTCCGTACGCTGGCAGAAATGTATGACAAAGTAAGGGTGCCGGTGCATTCCAGGATGCGGGGGGTGGAGTGGGGGTACCCTGGGTTGCTCACTACCCCTGGCCGCTCCTCAAAAGAAAGACTAGGCTTTCTGCTCCCCCAAAGCTTTCCCATCTGGGGAACCCACAGAGGTAGTCCTACTGTGTCCTGGAATACCACCCTGAGGTGGACGCCGCTCAATAGCAGTGAGTTGGACTGGTCCGAACAGCGCATTAATCATCTTCCCTTTGCTGAAGGGAGAAGAGATGATTTTTCTCTGCAAACCTTGACCTCATTCACAATAAAAAGGTGGGTTGAGTTGGGGGCTTTCTTTTTTTGACAGGATGTTCCCTCATCTTCACATGTAAAGGAGAGAAAAGTGAAAATCCAAATACAAAGGAAACCATTCGTCCTGTGGACTACAGGGTCACACACCATCAGTATCCAGGCCCCTGAGATGGGAGGAATTAGATGGTACTTGGTTACCATGCCAACTGCTCCGAGAGCAAGCCAATGGAAAGTTCTGGATAGAGTGGGGAACAAAACTGGTCAGACAAAGGCACCCTTCAGGTCTAAAGCTGAACTTGCCCCTGTACTGGAATATTCCATCGTTTACGATCAAAGGGACAAGATGCAGCCAGTGGGGAAGCTGCGAGGGTTAGGAAAGGAGGAAGAATGGAAACAAGGAACACAGGGAGGAGGAAGGAGGTGGCTGCAATCCAGGGATTGAAACAAAATGTGCAAGAATTGTTAACTGTGAAACTGATAAAGCTGCATCTAGTTCTCAACAAATGTGTGTGTGTGTGCGCGCGCGCGCGCGCTGGTACAGATAAGAGCCCAAACATAGGGAATCTAGCAAAGATAAACCCTTGGGGCCAACAATGAGAGCAGAGATACCAGGAGGATTAGGGGAGGGTGGGGGGAGAACGGGGGAATCGGTCACAAGGGTTAATCTATAACCCCCTCCCAGGGGGACAAATAATAGAAAAGTGGGTGGGGGGCACTGTATGATGCTATAAGATATGGGAATAATAAGCTATAACTTATCAAGGGTTTATGAGGGAGGGGAGGGCAGACCAGGGGAGGGTGGGGCTAAGAAATGGGGAGCTGATATCAGGGGCTCAAAGTGGGAAAAGAATGCTTTGCAAATGATGGCTGCATATGTGCAAATGTGCTTGACACACTGGATGAATGTAAGAGCCCCCAATAAAAGTATTTAAAGAAAAAGAAAGAAAAGGAGTGTGTGTGTGTGTGTGTGTGTGTGTGCGCGTGTGTGCACGTGCTCGAGTGTGAATTTTCCTAGGTTATTCAGGAAAACAAATCCAAACCAGCCAACCAATCAATCTATGAATAAATAGAATTTGGATAAATCAATTTAATGAAATATACCACACTCCAAACCTGAAAGGCTTTCTTTTGCTCTGGTTATTTAATGCATATGTCCGAAAAGCAAGACTAATCATTGCCATGACGTCAATGCCAACTTGTAGAGCCCCTGTAGTACGGAGTACAGCTGTCTCTCCGAGATTCTGAAACTGTTCCTTAACAACTCTTATGTCAAAAGGATAAAATAAATGAAAGTCTTAAGCAAGTGAGCCTAAAATCAATACCCAGCAACCTCACAGGAAAGGAGGAGACTCCCGTGGACCAGCCTGCAGCCACTCACCAGATGTCCGACTTGGTGTCATAGCCTTGGTGCTTCAGAGCCTCTGGACTCATGTAATGGGGGGTTCCAGTCAAAGTCGTGGCCAGCTCACAGGATCCCATGAGGAGTCGAGAAACTCCAAAATCCCCTCAAAATAATAATTAATTTGTATGAGAACTTTAAAACAAACAAAGTCAGCCCTGGATCTGAACAATGTTGTGAATGTCTAACGTTTAACCAACCAACGTCATAGGTAGTGGTGATTCATACCATGTTAAGGGTAAACCAAAGAAGTGCTATTTTTAAAGTTACACAATACAAGCAACTATTTTAAAAACAGAAGACATATTAGGATGAGGAGGGCTATAAACCAGTCAAGTGAATTACAAAATCTATGACTTCCTATACCTGAAATCATAGAGATCTAAAACACTTACAACTAGAAATGTTTCAGCTAGAAATGAATGGTAAAAGCAAGATGCTCCTGGAAGGACTAACTTTGAAGATATAGCATTGTATTTTGAAGGGGAAAGCTTGTTCTTAATTACAGTAAAGCTTTGATATAACTAGTAGTAGTATTTCAAGAACACAATTATAAAAATCTGATCCATGAACTTCTCTCTCTCTTTTTTAAAAAAAAATCAGCTTATTGGGGACTCCCAGAACTCTTATAACAGTACATGCATCCTTAGTGGCAAGCACATTTGTATTTATGTTGCCATCATCATTTTCTTTCTGTGTGTGTGTGCTATTGTTTGAAGTGAACTTGTTTATCATAAGACTCAAGTCCATTTCAGTTTCACTCTCCTCCTTTTTTCTTTAACCTTCTCAGACCACTGTTGAAGTTTAAGGGCTAAACAAACTGGAGGGTCCATCATCATTTTCAAAACATTTTCTTTCTATGTGAGCCCTTGGTATCAATTCCTCATTTTCCCTCCCTCCCCCACTTTCATGAACCTGTGATAAATTATAAATTATTATTTTTATATCTTACACTGTCCGCTGTCTCTCTTCACCCAATGTGTCTGTTGTTCATCACCCACTGTGTGGGGTGGGGGAAGTTATATATTGATCATTGGGATAAGTTCCCCCTTTCTCCCCCTACCTTCCCCTTACCCTCACAGTATCTCTACTCACATTATTGTCCCTGAGGGGTTTGTCACTCATATTATTGTCCCTGGTGGGTTTGTATGTCCTGGACTCCATGTGTTGAGAGCTCTTTATCTGTATCAGCATACATTCTCAGAATTGGGGCTATGAAAGTGTGGGGGGAGGAAGCATTAAAGAACTAGAGGAATGTTGTGTGTTTCGTTGGTGCTAGACTGCACCCTGGCTGGCTAGTCCCTTCCTTGTGACCCTTCTGTGAGGTAATGCCCAACTATGAATAGATTTTTGGATTCACACTTAATTCTAGTCTCAATCTAAGACCAAGTAGTTCTTTATGGCATGACCCTGCTTGATGTTTGCCTCCTGCAGAGATCCCTGAAGATATGGGTGCTATAGCAAAGTGTTGTGCAGAAACTAGATGGTGCCCAGCTATCAGGAAGAAAGAGCATCTGAGGTTTTAAACGCTTGTTGTCAAACAAGTAGGCATCTAAGCAAGGTGTCAACTAAGTCCACATGGAAGAAGCATGCTAGCCTGTGTGCTCTAAGAAGTGTAAATAACAAATCCCAAATCTGAAGGAGGAAATGGTATCAGAATTTAAACACCTCATTTGAAGAAGGCATTGGATGACATTGGGAGCCCCAAATCCATTAAGCCTCAAATGATTCCCTCTGACCGTAATCAAGGGATGATACTAACCTTGCTGTCAGACAGCGAGCATTGTGAAGCTGATTATGGCAGATATAGTTAAGGGAACATGTCATATTGCTCAGGCTCCCTTCTGATCCATTTAAAAGTTGCTTCAGTTTAAAATAAAAAATAAGGGCAAATCTACATGGATCAAGCCCCCAGTGAATCCCATCTGATCATAGACCAGGGACATGAACAGCTTAACTATCAGATGGAGTACATTGGAAAGTGGATTATTGCAGATGCAGATTATAATTTAGCACCATATAATTTGATCACCTCTCTGACCCATTTTAATATTCTCACCCTTTTAATTTTACCTTACCAGTTTTATTTTCTGCTTTCATTTCAACTGAGGTTTTTCTCTGCTTTATTTTGTTATTGTGGTTTGTTTGGCCTAGTTTGGCATGTTTTTTTCTGTATATGAAATCTAGAGTAGGTAAATCTACAGAAACAATGGATTAATGATAGGTTCTTGGGCAAGGGAGATTGGGGGGAAATGGGCAGCTGACAGCAATGAGTACAAGGAAAAAGAAAATGTCCTAAAATTGATTGTGGTAATGATCGCACACATCTCTCGCTATGATTGAACTATTAAATTATATGATATTAGAATATGTACCAGTAGATCTGCCTTCAGGAAAAATGTGCTTGTTGGATGGATAAAGTGACCTACAATCTATAATATATATAGGAAATTTCATCTTTCTCCATTTATAACAAGTAATCAAGGGGGAAAAAATCACCTTTTAACCAGGCCCAACCTAGGAAAAGCAAAACTTTGAGAGTCTTATATCAAGCAGTGGTCACTCTAATAACTTCTGGATACCATATGCTTCAGTGTGATATATTAGTATAACATTTAAAATATACTCTTCAATGTGTTTGGGATAGATAGTAGGGGGGAAAAAATCTTACCAATTTTAAGTAGGTTATTTTTCAGAAATATATTCTTTGATTTCAAGTCTCGGTGGAGTATCCGCCTACAAAAGGCACACACACACAAATGACATGTACAACTGCATGCGAAACATACACAAATTTCAATCCAAATATAAATACAGCCACGTCCTCACTGAGTGACTATCTTGTCATCCGACAGTTTCTGCTTTCAACACTAGGGGTAGAACGAGCATTAAGAGGGGGCTGAGGCATAGGACGAAAGAGCCCAGGGGGGCTTCTGAGACTGTAACTTTTTTTTTTTTGAGACTGTAACTTTAAAGGAATAAAAAGCCTTGTCTTTCTCCAGGGGAGCACATGGTGACCTCGCAGTTAGCAGCCCAACATATAACCCATGATGCTACCAGGGCTCCTTGGGTGACTTAAAATGACAAAATTCACAGTCTTCCAAGGTAGAAGTCCAAATTCAAGGTATTGGCAAGGCCGTACTATCTTTGAATGGTGAAGGGGAGGTCTCTTCTGTGTTTCCTCTCACCTTTAAGAACCTCGGGCGTTGCTTGGCTTGTAACATGACTCTCTTCTCTGCCTCCACCTTCACCGGACCAGTTCTTTTTAGAATAAGTATTTTAAAATAAGTATTAGGCCCCCCTACTCCAGAATGAGCTCATGTTAACTTATTGCATTTGTAAAGGCCTTATGTCCAGATACAGACACGTTCACAGTGATGATGGTCAGGAGTGCGCTCTGTTTCAGGTGAGGTTACAATTTAGACTATAGCACAACCCGTAAGATAAGACAGAAACCAAGAAAGAAGAAAAATAAATCCACGATTCATGTGCCTACTGGAATTATTGGAAAAGGCTTAAAAATAACTGTGATCTGTTTGTTCAAGAGAATCATGGCAAAATGGAAAACTCCATCAGGGAACTTGCTACTAGATGCAAAACCTAAAGACTTAAAAGGGAAATCCTTTCAACAAGCAAACAAAAGTAATTCTTGAAATTGAGAATTCAGGTATGTTTGAAAACACCTAAGCCAAGCAGGGGAAGGGGGCAGTATTTAGAAATTAAAATATTGGTTACTTTCAAACTTGATCCATCAATTATTAATACTAGTCTGAAGTGAAAAAGGAAAAAAAAAGGATAAAGACATTAAAGACTGTAAGTGGCATCCAGAAATTTGCTTAGAAAGTTCTAACATACTTATAAATGGAATCCTCGAAGGGGAATAGGATAAGATCATCCAACTTATGCCTACAGTTCGTGAACGGTTTGAATGGAGTGACTAAGGAATGAGCAAAATTAAAAAGAACAATGACTGACATGGTCAGACGTTAGATAAGAATCCCGATGTCCACGGAAACCAAGTCCCAAGCAGGATGAATAAACAAAGTCACAGTAGCAAGGACTCTCTCTGACTGAAGAATCTTGTGATCATTAAGGTGCTGTGTCAACTTGGCTGGACCAGGATTCTCCGAGCTTTGGCAGCTAGGACCTTGCAGTCCCTTATGCGGAGACCGAACACAATCCAATCACCGCCATAATGAAATCTCCTTACCGGGAGTGACAGCCATCTACGTCGTTATCCAAATCCCTTTCCATAAACCCTATATACTTCGCATGAAGAAAAAAACTCGAGCAATGCTTTGGAGATGGCCCTCCATGCAGCGGCTACAGCTTCAAGCTGAGAGGAGCACTGTGGTGGCCTGTGTTCTGGTGCCCAGAGAAGCACACCCATGGGGCTCACATCAATGAGACCCTGCAGTGCATGGGAGGAGCGGTCACTTCACCCTTCTAGCACTGGGTCTGGTCACACGGCCACACAATGGTCGCCATGTCTGAGGGGAAGCTCTCAGCACCATTGAGTATTTCTGCTAACTCCCTTGCATTTCCCTCTGCCGGGAGAAAACTACGCACTTGGCAGTGCTTGCTGCGCTGATTGGATTTGGGAATGAAATCACGTGTAGTGGGGACCTGCAACAGCCTCACAGCTGCCAGGCCTGAATATAGACAAGACATGGTTGCTGTGGCAGCCATGGAGCCCCGGGCCTCTTTGTTCCCACAGCATCACTCACACAGCAATACCTGTTAATGTTACCTGAAGTCAAGCGTAAATAGTGTTAGCTTTTACCATGATCCCTTGTGTCTATGCCATAAGCTGATACACCATGCTTTCGGATTTAAATCACTTTTAAAACAGTTCACTGGGATAAATAAGCTTATTACCTGAAGGAAACATCTTAAAACTGTGCTAAACTGAAGATTGAAAATCAGCAGAAAAAAAAAAAACAGAAAAGAATTCACTGTCACGGTGTTGAGTCTGAGTCAGTGTGACCCTGGAAGATGGAGGAGAACTGCCCCTGGGGGTTTTCAAGGCTGAAACTCTGTAACAATAGAAAGCCTCGTCTTCCTCTCTCAGACCGGTTCGTTGCCGTTAGCAGCTCAGCCCATCACCCAGACGGCCACCAGGGCTCCGGGAAAGGAGCAGAAGTTCAATGCAAGTTAAATGACATAACATGGTGGGAGTTCAGTATTTCTCCATGGGGGGGGGG
>PVJH01020031.1:0-27059 GCA_004026705.1 Nesogale talazaci | reverse complement strand
GCATCAAGTCTACACCGAAGAACTCTCATTGCTGCACCCTCTGTCCCCGCCCACTACGGACTCACAGGGTCAGCAGACTTCGTGCGTGCACGACCTCAATCCATATCCGCTACCGTTTCGGCAGAGAGAATCCCTTTAGTCTCCCAAGTTTACAAATGGGAAGTATGAGCTCAGACAACATAAGCAGCACACTCAAGGTCATAAAGCTAACACTGCAGTGGGGCCTCACCTAGACCTGAAACTGTGTTTCCACCATGCCACACTGCTGCGGTCATTGGAGTACACGAACACTTAACACTTAACATTGGAGTGCACTAACACTTAACTAACAGCTCTTTGAGGTTAAGACTTATTTTGAATCTTGTACTCTTCCACAAGTGCATAGATAGACTGGAGTGTGAAATTGGAATGTTGCCATCCATGCAGGAAACCTCCAATTAGATGGTCCTAGCAGCATACTGAAGAAGAGATCTCATCATTGGCTATCTGAATCAGAAGGGATCATACGTCAACTCCCCACCACAAATATCTAAATAACTAGCCCCCGTATTCAGCAGTGAGAAGATGTATCCATTTCTGCTGCTTTCCTTACTTCTGTGCATTTCTGAACCTTTTAAACCCTCTATTAGTAATCTTCCCCATGAGATGGTGCCTTAAACTCATCTCTTTTAACGATGACTAAGTAAAACCAAACGTATAAAAAAATATTTGGATTCTTGAAACTGCCAGATTGCAAACAGTGGTGCACACAGAATGCCAAAGTTGGAATCTTCACATAAAGTGTTGTTTTGACTTCTTTTCCTTGTGTAGGAACTAACCATCTGCCGGAGAGCAAGGAAGAAAATAAAATCAGCAATACGACCATGTGTACAGTGAAGTCTGACATCCAGCAGCTTTCGGTGGTTTATTTGATGACTGGGCTGTCCTTTCATCACAGTCAGCATAGTATGACATCATTGAAAAGACTGCTCTGGGATGTCAAGAAGCCAGTGGCTATGGGTCTCATCAAGCATGTGTTTGGGAAGATACAGGAGAACGCACAGAGTTATCTGATGGGTTTTTAATGCTTTCAGAAACCAGAGACGGCACGTTGAAGCAGACCGAGGCCCGTGGACAGTCAGACAGTTGATCTGATAAACCATCACTCTCGGTAACATGTGGCGACCATAACCCAGGGGAAGTATGCCCACTTGCGTGAGCACCTCATCTCTCCACCTTCTCTTTTTAATCTCTACATGGCCCTCTTCTCAAATAGATTCACTGCTTTGATGCATTGGCAAAAATTATCATCTAGAACTTCTTACTTTTGATGTACTAGAAACTAATAAAAACTTTAAAGAGAGGTTCTTGGAGCCAAGAATTTGGAGGTACAAATGAAAGGCTACTGGAACTCATAAACCATTCTCTGACCTTCTTCGGAAGATATTTTACATCAAAACTGACAGGTAGCCTGAAGATTTCTCTCTCTCTCTCTCTCTCTCTCTCTCTCTCTCTCTCTCTCTCTCTCTCGCCAAAGACCATTTCTCATGTCAATGGCTCTGCTCCTCCTAAGATATTCACTGACACACTCAATGTTCACTGACACACTCCAAGGTGACCCTGCAACTCATCTGTGGCATCTGAGAGTATTTACAGCCCTAGGCGACGATAGGATGTGATACATTTATAGCACCCTACAGGTATTCAATTTGTAATTCACAGGATATAAGATGTAAAGGAATGAATTTAACCCAAGCTTCTGCCGTCTAGTCGAGGCCGACTGCAATTTAAAGGAACAACAGCAACAACAAAGCTGGGCAAATAGACTATCCTCTAGAAATCAGCAGTCAACAAGTCCCTCGGACGAAAGCAGGTGTAGCTGCTCAAATAGAGCCCTCGATCTTTTGTTCTTGTTTTCTTTCAACTCTACAACCACCACCACCACCCCAAAAACCGTTTTGCAAAGTGAGCGATGACTGTTAGAAAGAAAACAATCCCATTTCCCGGTCACGAATGAACCTACCTCTCGTGCATGTAGTCAACGCCCAGTAACAGCTGGAGGAACCATTCAATTACTTGATTTGGAGGAAACGTTTTTCCGGCTTCTTTGTAGTCCTGAATTTTATCATCCAGATCTCGGCCCTGGAGGTGGGGGGGGGAAGCATAATTTCTCTCTCCTCCTCTCCCCGGTTAAGATTTTGAAATCAACTTCTCTTATAAAAAAGTGAGCACATCCACCTCTAACAATCCCTTAGGGCAACGCTGCACATGGGCTGACAACTGGGGGGGGAGACTGCTGTGGGTTTGGGACACCAAGATGACCTCAAGCCTGGGACGACCTAATTCTCATTTTCTCTGTTAGCCTCCAGTGAAACCTGCCACAACCAGAAGCTGTCTATGCTGGAGACCTGTCAGAGCAGGGCAGCTCAAACATTTCCCACTAAGACAAGAGACAGGATGATGGGAAAGCTGCACCCTATCAGAGGTGGAAAACTTGCAAGACCTGGAAAAACTAGACATGGCCGTTAAGTTCCAGCTCTTCCAGGTTTGGTGGCAAAGTCCTCCCAAATACGTATTGCTTATTGCCTAAGCACATCATTAGGGTATTTGGTCAATTGATCTCTACCCTTCAATCACTTACTGGTGATATTTAACATCAGCATGCTATTGTTTTGTGCAATTGAGTCTCTGCCAACATGGGGTGGCCCCAGACGACAGAGGAGAAGGGTCCCCTGTCCCCCCACCCCCATGATTTTCTAATTTTTAAGGACTCCTGGTCATGAAGTCAGGAGCATCGCAGGTTACACAGTGACTAACCATAGAGTTGGCAGTTCAAACCCACCAGCCGCTCTGTGGGACAGAGATGAGGCTATCTGCCCTTGTAAAGGATGATGGTCTCAGAAATTGCTCCAGGGGCAATTTGACTCTGAACGACACAAGGGACTGAGTGGCAGTGAGTTTCATTTGCAGTTCCCTCACAGGGAGGGCTGCTCACTGAGAGATTGGCAATTTGAACCCCCCCAGACAGTCACACTGCAGGAGAAAGAGGTAGAGGTCTGCTCCTGTGAAGATTCACTGCACCTCCCGTGGTGGTTTTAAAGCTCACGTCCCAGAGTGAATGGGTAGTGGTGCATCCCAATCTCTACAGCTCTTTTGCCTGCCCCTGCCTGGTAGCTGTGAGGCTTTTCACGTCAGGTCCAAGGCCATGAGCACTGTGGCTCCCCTGCTGGGAGCGCTGGCAACCCTGGGTGGGCCCAGGCTGAAGAGGTGGTCAAACTGGGTCAGGGGGTGGCTGTGCTGCCAGACCTTCCACCACCAGCCACCTGGACACCTGGACACTGTCAGACCTGGGGCTGTGACCATCTCTTCACAGCCTCCTTATGCCCTGCTGTACCTGCTTTACTCCACACCCCTTCCCCAGTCCTAGTGCTAGACAAGCACAAAGTCCCTGACTGGTTGCCAGTGCAGCCTCTGTCCAGCCCAGGGGCACGCCCACAAGGTCGGCCTCCTGTCTCCAGTGAGCACAATTCTCAAGCCTTGTCCAGAGGCTTGAGATGTTAGTACAGTAGACTTTACAGGGTGTTTACAGAAAACACTTGGATATATGGTATTCGCACCACATCCAAGTAAAGCAGCGTCCTATTTTGCAGAGAATGTTAAACACATGTACCTGCCTTTCAACTGCCGTGGGGCCTGAAAATCAGAATGTCAACATTTTCTTGGATGAGTTACATAGCTGATCTTAAAACCCTGAGAAATGACAAGTATTCCCCTGATGAAAATAATGGGCTGGTGACAACTGGGTTGGGTCTTGGAAAGGGGCGAACACTGTCGGTCCCATCAAGGATGAGCAGTCAGATGGAAAGAGCCTGTGGTTGGTTGTACATGTCCCCCTCGGGACAGAGGCATCTTTAACTAGAAAGCTAGAGCATTTGCAGGCGATGACACAAACAGCAATTACTCCTAATCAGACATGAGGCCAGCTGACTTGCTCACTTGGAATGCATTTTTTTATTTCCTTTCAGTGCCATGTGTAAATATTTGCTAAACGAGTTCTCTCTTTGCCTTCACTATTCAAACCAGTAGCCTATCCCAGGCTCAATTTGCTGCTGGATTCTCTGGGTCGAGACAATCAAAGCTGGTTGAAATTCAAAAGCGGAGTGAGTTCACTCTTTGACTGCTTGTCACAAGGGTCCCGTTTCCTTCTCATTCTTCAAACCCGTCTTCACACAGTGATGTCACTAATAGGAAGCAGGGGGTACAGCTCAGACCAAGTGACACTATGAGATGTGGTAACTCCAAAATGACTCTATCAAATTTTTGAGCAGTGTTTTTGCAGAAATGTATCGTTTTCATGGTCAGCTATCAGAGCAAAATCATATTTCATGAGCCCGGTTTACATGTATCAATACTTATTCAAACTCACTGCCATCAAGTCGGTTCTGACTCCCGGCGATGCAATAGGACAGGATCAAGCTGCCTCTGTGATTTCCCAGACTATAATTCTTTACAGGAGTAGACAGCCACATCTTCCTGCCGTCTAGTGGCTGGTTAGACCCTGTAGTTAGCAGCCCAATGCATAACCACTGCAGGGGTATGGAGTATCCCTTTACTCACCTACAGAGCTAAAATGATCAGCCAGTTTACTTTTTAAAACATCTAAGGCCATGGTTCTCAATCTTCATAATGTTGTGACCCTTTCATACAGTGCCTCATGTTGCCGTGACTCCCCCAACATTAAAATTACTTTCGATGCTACTTCATCACTGTCATTTTACTACTGTTAGGAATTGGGTGACCCTGTGAAAGGGCCATTCAACTCCCAAAGGGGTCGCGACCCACAATTGAGAACCACTGGTCTGAGGCGTTCTGCTCTGAGCTGCCACCATGTCTCCAATGATGCTTCAAGTCCATGAGTTCCTCAGCAAAAGCTAACCACACGTGCTCTTGTCTCCACTGCTGCCAGGAGTCATTCATTTCATCACACTCTCAGTTGTTCCACCAACAGCATTGTGATTAGGATCTGTGATCCTTTTTTTTTTTTTAGAAAGCAGTAGTAATTAAAGAAAACAGAGGAGGAAAAAAAAGTTTTAAGACTTCCAATCAGTTACTAAGTAGCAGCAAAATCCACGTGGAAGGAGCACACCAGCCTGTGTGACCACGAGGTATCAAAGGGATCAGGCATCAAAGAAGTAAAAATTATATCATTATAAGTGAGGGGGAGTACAGAGTAGGGATGCAAAGCTCATCTATAGGTGAAGCCACATCCCCTTACAGGTAGGAGATGAGCCAGTCAGGGTACAGTGTAGCAATGATGAAATACGCAACCTTTCTCTAGTTCTTAAATGCTTCCTACCCGCTCCCCCACCCCCACCCCACTATCATGATCCCAATTCTACCTTACAAATTCAGCTAGACCAGAGGATGTTCACCGGTACAGATAGGAACTGGAAACATGGGGAATCCAGGACATATGACCGCTTCAGGGCCAGTAGTGAGAGTGGTGATACAGGGAGGATGGAGAGAAGGTAGGGTTAGAAAGGGTAAACTGATTATAAGGACCAACATATAATCTCCTCCCTGGGGTATGGGCAACAGGGAAGTAGATGATGGGAGACATCGGACAGTGTATGATATGACAAAATAATAATAACATAAGTTATCTAGGGTTCATGAGGAGGGAGGAGCAGGGAGGGAGGGGGAAAATGAGGAGCTAATACCAAGGACTGAAGTCGAAAACAAATGTTTTGAGAATGATCATGGCAACAAATGTACCAATGTGTTTTGCAGACAATGTATGGATGGTTGGATTGTGATCAGAGTTGTATGAGGCACCAATAAAATGATTACAAATAATAATAATGCCGTGATTCAACATAGTTAAAAAGTTTTGTTTGTATTCATGGTCTAAAAACTAATAGATTTAAGTAGCTTATAACTCTGTTGCTAACATGTTATTCTAAACACTGGGCTGCTAACTGTAAGGTTGGGTGTTCAACTGAGCACACACACACACACACACACACACACACACCCCACAGTGCGGGAGAAAAGAGGCTGCTGCCTCCTGCAGAGATCGACAGATATCCCACATAGGGTCATTATGAGTTACAATCGACTTGATGGCAGTGCACTTGGCTTGGTCTAGCTTTAATTCCATGGCTAAAAGTGATAGTAAATGTTATTAAAGATTGCCTGGTCCATGGCGGGGGTGGGGGATGGCAACACCACATGTGGTGGCAAGGGAGGGCTGCAATCTAGCAAGGCAACTGCCTTCACATGTCCTAGAGTTTGTCAGAATTCCACTGACTCGTGCAGGCTGCTCGATCATTATGCTTCTATAAACTGCACATGTATTTTTGGATAAAAGATTATTATCACATCCAGTGAAGCCAGCACGAAGGCCCTTGAAATCAAAGGTGAGCTACAAATGACACTTCTTTTTTCCACTCCAGTTTTTCTTTTTTCATCCAAGATGACTCCAGGAAAATTTCTTTCCTACGTTAAAAAGGAAAATGGAAAGACTTTCTTCCATGATCATTTGCAGAAAGGTAATGTCTGCCATTCTCCCACATCCTTCATTAGTGTCAGAAGAGGAGAGAAAAGAAAGGAAGGAAAAGCTGGCCTTAAAGAACCTTAAAGAAATCCCAGCAAAACTGTCTGCTAGCTCCTTATATCAAAGTGATGCTTCCTTCTTCGGGACGGTCACACACAAACAGAGCTGTCTCTACAAATATGATCTTCACATACGTGATTGTCCGCCCCAATGGTAATAACACTGAAATGTGGAGTCATGTGTCTGTGTATGAAAATGGCACACCTGTCAAGGGTTTAAACTCACACTGCAATGTTGCTTTTCATTTCCGACTGTCATCTTTTAAACAGTGGCAGCTGATGGGGAGGAATTTCGACACATTTGTATCCATTTCGCATGGTGTTCTATCGCACCAGCAGAGGAACACATTCTCCGGGGGACCCTTATTGTTGGCCAGACAATCAACCCCTTTGCTTTCCTCTCCCCAGGAATAAGTCGAATTTGAATGTCTATTAAGTGCATGATTTGTTCTGACTAAGTAACTACATAGAGTGCTGGGGCACAAGGAGAGCTCTGAAGAGTAGACCTCAAGGTAAAGTGTCAAAGGGACATTAGCAACTCCCCCCCACACACACACACACTCACACACACACACACACACACACTTTCTTGCTGAGTAGAATCCATAAAGGAAGAAATGTACTGGTTCTTAGTATTAGGCAAATGTTCTTTGAATAAGAAGACATAATATCGGGCTGAGCCCCGGTGGCGTAAGTGGTTGAGTGCGGAACTGCAGCCCGCAGGCTTGGCGGTTCAAATCCAGCGGCGGCTCTCAGGAGTGGGACTGGGTAGTGCCCACGACCACCAGAAGCAGTGATGCCCACCAAAAAAAAGATGTAATACCAAGAGATTAATTAGTTAATTAATTAGAGATCTACACCTGGCACTCCCCAGTTAATCCTCATATTTAAAATTTTGTACATTACTGGGGGGAGCAAAAACTCCACACCAAAAAACAATCTTTGCTTGTATTTACATTTTTTTCTTCATAAGCATTTGACCAGTTATGGATTAGGATTTAATGACTTAGAAACTCGCTCCCTCTTGCTTCTCTGTTTTAAAATGGAAACACTGCTCCTTATTCCCTCACTGGGTTGGCAGCTTAAAATGCTGCCTCCTCACACCTACCACACCCCTTTTAAATAGTCCTTGGCAGCTTGGTTCAGCGGACCACAGATGTTAACAGGCGTCAGAAGCATCTATATTGCTTCTTAAAACACAGACTTCCAGGCCAGACCACAAATGGAGAGTCTGTTTCGTACCTAGGCCACGAATGGAGGAGTTTTGCCTGATAGTTCACCCAATCAAAAAGGCAAAGACAGACATGGGAAGGGCGATTTAAGATGAGAATCATTTCAGGACATTCTTTCTAAAATTTGAGGAGAACAACCGACTGGTTGATGGAGACAGAGAGGCGGGAGGGCATTTTCTTGCGGAAATTGAAGATATTGCCTTAGAATTTTGCACGGTCTCTGTGATGGGCTGCATAAGAAAGGGAGAGAGTGTCAGGCCACACCATACTCTTAAAAAAAAAAAAACAGAAAATCTTCTTTCTAAATAATTATTAAAGAACGTAAAGCAATATCATGATGAATCTCTGAGAAGAACAAGCATGGCTGAGTTCCTTTGCCAAGTTTTTAAAGTCCTTTCAGAATAATCCTGCGGAGGTAAAGTGGCATGCATACGAATAAAATGGCAGAGATTGCTTTTATTTCAAAGGGGGGGTGCAAACACACATGAAATAACGTTTACATCTCTTAAGGCACTGGGTGTTTTTTTTTTAAAGCAAACTATCTGAAATGAATTATTCTGAATCTATTTTTGAACGCTTAGATTTATATAAACTCCTAGGCCGGCGAAAGCCATTTTCCAAATGCCATAAATTGTCCTAGGTTTACAAATTGTGTGTTATCGGTGGCAGGAGAGCCTTTCTTATCGGCGAAATCCATTTTGCTTTTCAATTTGTGCACGAGCCGTTTTAAAGAACTGGTGGCCTTGTTTTTTAACCTTCTCCTTTTTAACAAGAGGTGGAACTGGGTCACGGTGTGGAGGAAGACACAAATGGGATGAACCAAATTTTGGAAACTGATGAGGCGCATGACCTGATCGATGTAGGCATCTAAACGCACGCCATCAATTATGAAACGGAAGCGACCATTGTCACTGAGTCTTTCTAACTCCTGTGAGCCCACAGGGCGGAGGAGACTTATCCCAGACGGTTTCTAACTTGGCAATCTCCATGGAAACTGACGGCCGTGTCTTTTCCCTCACCGAGCCGCTGGTAAGTTTAAATCGGTGGTCAGAAGGGCTGGGGGCGTGGTGGATTCAAAACCACCAAGAAGATGGGAGAGAGCAAGACTTTTCTATGCCTGTTGAGGTTGACAGCCCTGGAAACCCACAGGGCAGGCCACCCCACCCTGCCCTGCCAAGTCGCTCTGAGCTGGAATCCACCCCCTAGCAGTGAACTTTGAGTGTACCTTTTGGAGGTACCATATGTAAGCGAGTGTATACCGGCCCGAATATAAGCTGAGGCAGCTGATTTTTGCACCCCACACACACACACCAAAAAAAAAAAAAAAAAAAAAAAAAAAAAAAAAAAAAAAAAACAGGAAAACTTAGTGACTCAAGTATGAGTCTTGGATGGGAAACGCGGCAGCTGATGGTAAATTTCAAAATAAAAATAGCCACCAATAAAATGACATTTATTGAGCCATCAGTAGGTTAAAAGTTTGTATATCAAAGAGAAACAGTAGACTCGTTCTGTAAGTGGAAAAGAGGGTCAACAAAAAGCAATGTCATCAACAATAACTTCAAAAATACAAACACCTTATGTGCTGCGGAGAACAGCTAAGTGGGGGCCCTCACGCACATAAAAGCCGAGGGGGCTTTTTCAGCATAAAAAAAAAGTGCTGAGTAACAAGGCTTATCCACGCGTACACACAGTTGTTTCAGCCACTGCACCTGCAGCGCTCTGCCCGCATCAAATTCTCCCCAAATTGAAAACGGTCTCGGTCTTTAGACTCGGCGAAGGGTACAGTCGGGGAGGCCTACCTTCTAAAGGTTGGAGTGCCCTGGGAAACCAGAAGACGCCCGATGGAACCCACCTGCCGAAGGTCATGAATGTGCGGCTCCCTCCATCAGCTGCACAGCGCAGGCGACTGACGTGGATAGCGGAAGCTCCCGCTGGGAAGGAAGATCCATCCATCCCACAACCAATGGCCTGGAAATGTCTCCCATCCATAGGCACCGGACTGTCGATGGGGCTGTCATCGGGCAGCGCACCAGGATGACGGGCAGTGCAAAGGAGAGTCGTGTTTGTCCCTCACACTAGACCCCCTTCCCCCGGTGGGAAGATCGGTCAGCGCTCCCCGAGAGCTAGACGCGCTGGTGGCTGTTATGCCATGAACAGATTCACTTTGTGAGAATCTGCTGACGCCCACGAGAGTTTCAAGATCGCAAAACACATCCCACCTCTTGGTTTATTTGAACAGTTTTTGTATAAACAAGAAACATAAGTGGAAAAAAATCTCAAATTTTGTGTGTGTGTGTGTGTGTGTGTTTGACAGTACAAACAGATCCTTGGAAAGTACTTGCCTCGAAGTTGCTGTCTGGGCCCATCAGCGTTCGAGAGTCTGCAGGCTTTCTCCTTCTGGTGTGAGTCTGCCTATGGAAGGCAGCGAGCCAGAAACTCAGAGGGAAAATTAGCTTGCCTCCAAGAAAGCAGCTAATGGAAGTGGCAGAGGATCCAGAAAACAGCGAACTATCATATACCATATTTTTTGGACCATGGAACGCGCTTGACCATAAGACACACCCAGTTTTTGGAGCAGAAAAAATATACTGAACCAAATGGTACCAGTATACTAAATTTTTCTGGGGTAACTCACCTTTGGACCATAAGATGCACCCTGGTTTTTCCCCCCACTTTGGGGGAAGGGGGGTGCATCTTATGGTCCAAAAAATACAGTAATATCGGCGACCCTTATTGAGGGTCTAGTATGTGGAAACCTCTGGTTACTTTTTCAGCATTCATTATTTTGAATCTAATGACATCGGTGTTGGGACAAGATTTTGAGACCGGTGGAAGGATCGGGAAAAGAAAGTACTTACTCAAGGAAATGGAACAAAATTTCAACAGAGGGCAGTTGGATGCTGGGGTTCCATATACTTTTCACTATTGCCAATGCCATCTGTGTGGTAAAGCCTGGAACCGAGGTTTGAGTTTATGAGCCTCCGATGGCCTTCCTGCAAGTCTCCTTCGCCAGAGTGTTCCAGAAGATTACATCCCCTGACTAAACAGACCTCCTATCACAGGACCAGGCAACAGGGACTGCTGAGATCCCCAGGTGGTCTCGGTTCTTGGCTAGCACATGGAATTATCCAGCATCCTGCTTGGACAGCACAGGTCACCAGGGGCTTCTGTGACTACAAGGTCTGCCTGTCATACAATGCCCCTGACGATTTGCTCGGCTCCCACATGCAAGCCCGTCATGGTGTGCTGTGTGCCAAGTCCTCCTGCCCTGGCCTGTGAGACCATGTGGACAAGCAGAGACCCCTCTCTCACCAGCAGAGTAAAGGGGAAGCCTTCTGAACATCTTTCCTGTGAGAGAAGAGAAAATAGCTCATCTCTCCATGACATTAAAATAGTTATGGGTATACATAGGATAGCCACACTTATGTGTGCTTATGTATGGATGGGGAGGGAAATGGAGACAGATGAAGATACAGAACTCTGCAAATAAGGCAAGGAAAGGCGTCATTTCCCTAACACCCCTGGTCCTGGAGCTTCCCTGGGCAAATTCAGCATTAGCTCACCCTTTGATGGCCAGTGAACCCCTCCACTGCTCGGGAGTCCCGCTTTCTCATCTCTGACAAAGGACTCTTGTGTTAGTCCGGGTACTATAGAAACAAAATCATAGACATACATTTGGATGTAAGGGAAAGGTTTATATACAAGAGGAATGGAACATTGAGAAAGCATCCCAGCCCAGTCCGGTTCAAAATCATAAGTCTGATATTAGTCCATATGTCTGATACCAGTCTCTAAAGTCTCCTTCTGACTCACGAAGTCACAGGCCAATGGGTGCAGAGTCCCAACTCTGGCAGGGGTCCCCTCATGACTCCTCATTTCCAGGGCTCAGGGTCCATCAGCAGTATCCATTGGTGACAGAAACATCTCAGCACTGGCAGGGTTCTCTCTATGGCTTTTCCAGCTTCAGAGGTCTGGTTCCATCAGACCATAAGACCCTGTGGCTTCTCCTCAGGCTCTTTCAGTTCCTCAGACCCTGCCATCTTGTCTTGTCAGTAGAGTGACTCCCAGCTACTGGGAAGATGGTCTCTCATCTCCATGAGGGAAATACCGCGAGACTTCCCAGAATTCTCAGAAAGCCATGCCCACACAGAGGCCTCATTGACTATCTACAGATTGACAGGCTAGACTCCACTCCTACATCCCAATCATGAAATTGACATCAAGTCCATGACCGCCACAACTCTAAAGTAAGAATCCACTTCTGCTTGGCCACAAAGGGAGGCGTGTTAGTGGGACACAGCCATCATTGAGAAAGGGCCCTTATGGTCCATGTGGAACAGCACCAACAAATCATGCTCAGGAGTCCATGTACACACACACACACACACACACACACACACACACCACACCACACACACTACGGACTGGAGAAGAGAAGACCGCCTCACAAAAGAATCCTAACTGGCAAATGCAGAAGGCATGAGGGAAACGCCAAGGGCCAATCACTAGACCAACATCACAGTTAACTTTGGTGCAGGCCACGTCCCCGGAGACATGCCCACGTCTGAGGGGAAACATGACATCAGTTAGCACGGCCTCACAGCATCAATTACAAAGGGAAGCACCGCCACGTCGCAATGGAGAACAGCGGCGACAAGACCCGGCCTTACCTGAACTGATCCCCGGGGAATATCCCTACAAGGGGGTGTGGCAACACCAAGCCCCTCCAGTGAGAGGTGCTGAGCTGGACACAGAGTCCTCCTCCCCCAAATCCTTCCCTAGAACCCAAGGTGAACCATGAGGAAGCATCAGGTGAACACATGCTGAGAAATGTTAGGCAAAAAGATTCACCCATGCCCGTCCCAGGAGCTGAGGGCGTTCGAAAGAAAAAGAGGAGTAGACTGAAAGGACATTGTCGCACATCAGAGAAAATTATACAGACACAAGAAACGGCCGTGCGGGATCCTGGATTGAGTCCTGGAAGAGACAACCGGCTTGAGAAGAAAAAACTGCTGTAACCTGAAATGTTTATGCCCTGGTCTTGATCATTGTACCGTGGTGGTATGAGTTGTTCTCATGAGGGGACATGTTTTGTGGGATCACGTATACCCTATACTTTGTCTCTTTGTTTAACTATCCCAGCGCCATGACAGTCTCTGCACAAGCTAAAATTAGGCTTAGGCCTAAGTTTCACTTTCAGGTTCCTGGTGGCTGATGCAACATCTCCTGATATCGCCTGCTACAAACGAGCCAACAAAATTCAAACTCCTGCCACCGTCATCCGACCTATAAAAAAGGAACACGTGAGGCCCACTCCGCCCCCCCCCCCCAAAAAAAAAAAAGAGAAAGGAACACGCCGGGCTGAACACCAATCACTGAATACTGATGATGCCACGAATCCCTCCAATGAATTCAAAGAAAAGAGACCTTCCCGCCATTCCTTTCCTTAATAAAATGCCTCCGTATCTAAACTAACACGCACACTTCTCCCTGGACGTTAGGTCCACACTGCATTGGGTAGTGAGCAGAAGCGCCCTATCTCAAGATAGTGAATAAACTTCTTTGTGGCTTTTGCATTCAAGTGCCTGATTACTCCGTGTGTCTTGGGAGATAAGCTTGCCTTCTCCTTTCCCCAATCTAACAGTTTTACTGAGACACACAGGCAATCCAAGATGAAGGGGTAGGTCCCTACCCCAACAAGATAGATGGACTTCGCCACTGGCCTACTGGGTTCCAACAGAGCAAGTTTTGAAGGGGGCACAGGCTGTGGCGGGGCCCTGTGGGGACACGATGAGCCTGAGCCTGCTCAGAGAGAACCGACAACCACATCGTCTCACCCTGTGTTTTCCCTCCTCTGAGCCTGGCATCACCTTGCTCCCTGTCACAAAAACGCCTCTGCCTCCTTTTTACGGGACCAAATTCTTCCTGCGCTTCCGGTTCAGATATAATACTAGCATCCCCCACTGCCAGCCCAGGATCCGGTTCTCTCTCCTCTCGCCTGCCACGGCTCTCTAACCACACCCTCCCCAAGACACAACACTGTCTCCTTGGCGATTCGGCCAGGTGTCTACGGGATTCGTGTATGCTCCCGGATAAAACCAAATCCCCACACTTACTTCCATCTAGTTGGTGTGGATGCATCGAGACCTGAAAAGACAGAGGAGAACTGCCCCTGTGGATTCGTAAGACCATAACTCTCTACAAGAGTAGAAAACCCTATCGTTTTTCATCTGAGAGCAGCTGGTGGTTTTGAACTGCTCACCTTGCAGCTAGCAGGCCCTCTTGTAACCACCATGCCACCGACGCCCCTATCCTGCCATCCAGGTTCATTAAACACATCACGGCTGTTATCTTGCACCAGGTTGGACCTGCCTGACGGTTCTAGAGGCTCAGCAATGGCTTTCTGATCGGCCCTTGATTATTACTGCCATGTGGACGTGAAGCTCACAGCGTACTCATCAACAAGCCTGAACAGTGAGCTACTTGGATGCTGTGAGAGGAACAGAGGAGCTGCTCAGGTAGGGGGGCCACGAGCAGGAACCAACTCCATGGCAACACACTGAGCCACGAGGCCAGGGAGCCCTCCGTAGGTTAGCCAGCATCCTTGTTCTCTGGGCCTGGCCCGTGTCTCCGCTCAGGGCCGCATAAGCACACATGGCCCCTGTTTTTCTGTTTCCACACTGGCCATTCTCCCTGGGTGCAGTTCTCTGCCCTGCCTGCCCAGAGAGGAGGAGGAGGACCCAGAGAGTTTTTGGAAATCCTGGTGCCTGGGCCATCCATTGTAGAGCAGATCGGTGAGGTCAGCCTCTTCAAGGGGAGGGGGCGGGTCTCCGGTCTCAGGGCATTTGAAAGCTCAAGGTGATCTTAATGTACCGCCCAGATTGAGAGTGACTTTGTGGTGGTTACGTGTGACTTGAAGCTATAGAAAAGGGATAGGGGTGGTGCTCAACTTGTCAATCAGGTCACAGTCTGCTGGCACCTCCTGAAGGACGTGGCCTGCTCATAAGGAGACCCCAGGGAACCTCCTCTCTCTCTCTGCCTTCACCTTTCTGTCAGCTGACCCTGATGGCTGTCAGTGCCACTGCCACTGGATCCACATGACCGTGCATCCACCGGCCTGTGATCTTCCTGCATTCTGCAGCCCTGCGTGTGACTGCATGAATCTGAAGAGAGACTTATGGGCTAGACTTGCACTGGGCTGGGATGTTTCTTGATATTTAATTACTTCTTGATAGAAACCTTTCTTTCTATCACATAGGAGTGTCACTGGATTTGTTTCCCTAGTCAACCCGGCCTCACACACTGAAATCAACTTTCAAAGCTTTGTTATCATGAAGAAACAGGCAAGTCCAATCATTTCTGCTATTTGCCTTAGGATATAATTATATTCTCATTCTCTCTCTCTCTCTCTCTCTCTCTCTCTCTCTCTCTCCCTCCCTCTCTCTTTCTCCAGCCAAGGCTCTCAACTGCCTTGTAGCATGCCCACTAATTTAATCCTCAGATTTCTTGGGGAGCCTGACCCTTACCCCAGGAGAAAATTCCCAGGCCATGCCTCCCAAGTCTTCAGAGGAGTGCAGATAATGTAGGACAAAATACTTCTGGCAGGTCCACCGGGTGGAAGGATCCAGTGTTTTGACGGACGTGAGGTGAGATGCCGCTGGCAGCCGGCAGTACAGGATTCAGTCTTCACAGCAGTGCTTTCTGGAGTGCCAACTCAAAGCCTGGGGCTCACTCCTTGCGTTCATGTGATGCAACATCAGTTCCAAGGCACGCTGTCCAGGCAGTGAGAGTCTGGGGTGGTTTAGTTGATGTAAACTGTGCAGGGGGTGTCACCCAGAAAATGCTGTGAGTCAGCTGCAGGAGGTTTGGAGGTGGGAGGGGTGGATTTCAGCCAGGAGATTGTGGGGCTCTGTACAGAGCAGGCAGCATTTAAACTGGACACGGGTAGGCAGGACTTAAAGATATGGACTTAGGAGGAAGGAAGGGCATTCTGAGAGGGCACCATGATGAAGTTAGAGAGGAGTGATATTCTGGGGGACAAAGAGAACACAGAAAGTGCAACCCTTTCCATTGTGTGCGGGAGAAGAGAGGCATGCCAAGAGTTGAAACATTCTGGTCCTTGAAACTGTTCCCCGTCAAAGATTGAGTTAGATTTGCACTGGTTGTTTGGTCATCTGCTTGGTACGTTCACAGTCTGTGGTGGTAGGTCCCCAAGGCTGAGTACTGGGTATAGCGTCCTCATGGATAAATACATTCATGGATTTTAATCCCACAAGGCCCCAAATTACATTACAGCTGAGGGAACTTGGAGACAAAAACAAAACAACAAGAAGAACAGACGTCCAGATCTTTCTGTGAGCTGCAAATCGGGCCACCTGCCATTTCAGTATGCTTATGTTACTTTGGCATGAAAGAGATGATTTCGGGCCTTGTGCGGGTGAAGAGTAAATTTGGGTGTGAAGATGAGAAATGTCTCTGTTAACAAGAGTGGTGCAATCTACACACATCATTGTTCCAGAGTGAGGGAAGGACCAGGCAGCCTGACAGCTCCGCTACCTAGGAGACTGGGAATCCCTGCAGCTGTTCTCTGGGCCTGCACGCAGTCATCACCATGACAACGCCCCCTCCCCGGAGAGGAGCTCTTCATGGAAAGCACCCATCACTTGAAAATATAACGCGAATGATCCTGGATTCGATTTTATACTGACAAACACCATCTTACAGAAAGATTCTCTCGAGGAGGTTATTGGGACAGGCGGGGAGTTTTTCATTTGGACTGTGCGTAATTAGACAGGTGGTTCTGAAGTGTGAGTGAGCGTCGGAATTCCGGGAGGGGATGGCCCAAACACACATTGTCCAAGACTCACCCCCAGGGATTCTGATCCAGTATCTCGGGGGTAGGGGCTGCGGCTGTGTGTTTTCAGCAAGTTCCCAAGTGATGCTGGTGCTGCCTGTCTCAGACCTCCCTCTGAGAGCCACTGGGTTACAAAAACAACATCATCTGGATACTGCGGGTATGCAAGGGGCCCACGTCACACGATGTGCCACGATGGGTTGACTAGAGAAGCAAATTCAGAGACACGCATAGGTGTACAATCTAGAGCTTTCTATCAAAGACTAAATGTCTATTAAGAAAACATCCCAGGCCGGTCCAGATCAAGTCCATCTGATATTGACCCAGATGTCTGATACCAGCCTATAAATTCCTCTTTAGACTCATGCAACACAGGAAGATCATAGCCCAGTGGGTGGAAAGTCTTGTGGACCCAATGGCTGCAGGGGAAGCATCTCGGGGCTGGCATGGGTTTCCACATGGCTCCTCCAGCTCCAGGGCTCTGACTTCATCTTCTTGCTCCATGTGACTTCTCAATAAGAATGTCTTGCAGGGAGATGAAACAGAGTGTGTGCCCCCTCCAAGGAGGAAGACAGGCGTTCCCATAATCCTCAGGAGAAGGGCATGCCCACAAATAGGCCTCATGGGCTGTGACCTGATTGACATGCTAACCGCTCCTTTCCTCTTAATAGTCTCAAGTGTAACTACCACACGTGGGTCCTAGGATACACTCAAAGAAGTATTTGGAAGCAAAGGGACACCATGTCTGCAATTTACTGTTTGAGAGTTCAGGGAGGGGACATGTATGGTAGCGAAACGAATAGAAGGAGAAATCAAATGTCAAGGCAGCCCAATGTCAACGATGCGAGGCTCTGGAAGAACATCACACATAGGCTCATTGTCTTCTTCTTGCAACCTCTCTGGTTGCTTAAAATGACCTCAAAATAAACAGCCGACAAGTGAATGCAGAAAAGCTATAGATAATCATCTAGACCTGCCCTCTCTGATATGGTAGCCATTAGCCACATGCAGCTATTTAAACTTGAACTGTGTCTCTGACGTGCTCAAGAGACACGGGGGACTGTTGTTATGTGGAGAAGTGCCACCTACTTGGTTCTCCCTCAGAGTGGCGTCAGGTGTAGCAGGATGAAATACAGCCCTGTCCAGCAGCTCCCTTACAATCTCTCCTTACAATCTCCCCTGCAGAGAGGGACTGGTCCCCCAAAGTATAGGAGATGAAGTCTCAGCATCTCACTTCTAAAGAGTATGTCTTCCTCTGAGTCGGATTGATTTGTTCTTCTGCCACGCCCAGATTTAGTTCATAATCCTTTTGGACACCATAATTCAGAAGCAGCCACTCGCCCTCAATCTGCCTTACTCGTGGCCCAGCTCTTGCATGCATGTGAGGGGACGGAAAAGACCAGGGCTTAGGTCAGGCCCCCACAGCAAACCTCGGATAGAGCAGAACTGCTTCATGGGCTCCTGACATGGTCAGCCATGGTGGGCAACACACGGCGTCGTTGGTGGGCTTGAAACGACCTTTGACTTGTGACTAGCAGCCCGACATTGACTCCATGGTGCTCCCAGGACTCCTCCTGTGATGGGTCAGCTACACCTAGTCTTCAAAATTATATCTGTGCTTGTTAGCACTTTAGAGAGATCTTTTGCAGACTTGCCCTGTGTGGTGAAGATACAGTTTCATTTCCTGACTGTTGCTTGCTTCTATGGACATTGATGGCTTGAAGGTCCAAAGAAAATGAAATCCTTGACCTCTTTAATCCTTTCTCTATAAGGTTGCTTTGGTCTGGTTGATGGGTCCAATTGTGGGCATTTCTGTTTTCTCTGCATTGAGTTATAACTCCTACTAAAGGCCTTCCCCGGGAAGTGCTTCAAGCCCTTCTCACGTTCAGCACACAACGTGACGTTATTTGCATCTTGCAGGTTGTTAATGAGCCTTCCTTAAATTCTAGAGCCTCGGTTATCTTTATACAGCCCAGCTTCTCAGATAATTTGCCCAGCATACATAATACATAAGTATGGTGAGAGGACACCACCCTGACACACACCTTTCCTGATCTTAACCTGTGTCCAGGCAGGGGCCCCTGTTCTGTCTGAATGTCTGCCTCTCAGTCTAGGTACAGGCTCCACAGAAGCACGATTACATTCTTCACCTTGTTGTCCAGCATCTGTTATGATGGATACAGTTGAATGCTGTTGCAAGGTCGATAAAATAGAAACATCGTTCTGTCATTCACGGCTTTCAACTAAGATTCTGATATCAGTAATGATATCCCTGGTTCCACTCTCTTCTGAGTTCAGCACAAATTTCTGACTGTGGGTGTACTGCTGTGACCATTTGCTTGAGCAAAATTTTACATGAATGTTATATTAACGACTTCCCCCCACATCCCACCCCACCCCAACTGTTATCAAGTTGACTCAGACTCATGGTGATCCAGTATATGGCTTCTGAGGTTGAATGTCTTTAGGGGAGCAAGTAGCAGAGTGGTTAGCAATCTAACACCCACCCAACAGCACCACTGGAGCGCCTGGGTAATAATGGGAGTGTTAGAGAGCTTCTGCATTCAGTTTGATCATCTTTCTTCGTTATAGACGCGAATATGAATATGGGCTTCTTCCAATTGACTGGCCAAGCAGTCAACATCCCAATTTCCTGTCTAAGTTAATGAATGTTTCAGCTCTGCCCCAGTCTGCTTGTTTCTTGGTGCTTCAACCGAGAAGTCCATCAATTCCCAATGTCTCGTTTCTTTGCCAATGGCTTCAGTTCAGCGTGGACTTCTCTTCCTTCTCTACCATCTGTTCTTAATCACACACTGCTTCTTGAAAGGGTCGGCTGCCAATCACTTCGTTTTGCTACGGTGCCAGGGGCTGCCACATTGTACAGTCCCTATTGAACAGACCCCTTCCGTCATCACAGAACAGAGAGCTGAATTGGACAGTGCTGCTAACTGTGTTAAGTCACATCGAGACCAAGAGCAGGTCTTTGGAAATTGTAACATGTCGCCCACAGTAGCAGTGTAGTACGTAGTCCAAGCAGCAGGAGTCCAGTTGTTGCAGAAATAAGACTATTAAGTGAAGGGGGCTCTCAGTTAACGTGGGTCCTTGGCAGAGTAGATATTTAGCACTCTTGTCACAGTGGACGTTGCACACCTCGTCGTTTTATGGATTTCCTTCACAATCCACTTGCTGCAGAGGGAAGTAGACATGCAAGTCTCCTGGGTTTGTGCTGATTCTCATGCCTACTCCTCCCACCCCTGACTTTCCTCCAACAAAAGGGTAAGCTGAACTGAGGAGGCTGAGCTGAAGGGCAGTGGCAAGACTGGTTAGGGTCCAAACTCACTCCGCTTTAGTCTGAGTTGGCTTGGGGTTTCCTTGTGGGTGCTATGCCAGCTAATCTGTAAAAGAGATAAACTGAATCGGTCTGGCTTTTTCCACCCCTTGTGGACCGACTTCCTTTCTCCTGCCGGTCTTTCATGCCTCTCAAACAACCGGCAGTTCAGGGCGTATCTGATTGTGTAATGTTTGCGACCCTAACAGTCCCACCCTCCACCCTTAAAAAAAAAAAAAAAAAAAAAAAACAGGGCTGAGCCCCGGTGGCGTAAGTGGTTGAGTGCGGAACTGCAGCCCTCAGGCTTGGAGGTTCAAATCCAGTGGCGACTCTCAGGAGCAGCGCTGGGTAGCTCCCAGGACCATCAGAGGGCAGTGATGGCCAAAAAAAAAAAACAACAACAAAAAAAACATTTTCTTTCTCCCGAGGATCATTGCTTTGGGATTGCAGCAATCTCCAGTAAAAAAAAGCTAACATCATCCAGTCTTACAGTATGGCAAGGTTCCCAGATTTTCTCAAGGTACTTTGGCCAATCTTGGTTCCCAGAATGTACTAGGAGGTCATTCTTTCTATTATGACAACTTTAGTTTGTAGCAAATCTAGTTGGAAGTCCTCTTAGTTTGCCACCACACGTGTAACCTGCACTGCTGCTCCTCTTGGGATAAATGCACCGGTGCACAGCACGGTGCACACCCGCTCTTCCTCTGGCCCCTCTCCAACTGCCCTCAAGGTCACTTGGGGCTCAGAAAAATGCATAACTATAACTGGAAGGGAGCAAGAGCAGGGAGTAGCAGGGAAGCCTGTAAGATTATTTAAAAGATATATTCACTTCTTAAAATATAGGTCCAACCACCCTTCAAGTCAGGGGGAATGGGAACTCCTTCATTAGAAATATGCGGTTGGACTGGAGAAGGTACACAGGTAGAGAGGGGAGCTGGAGATATGGGGAACCCAGAACAGATGAGCCTCTGAGGCCACTGGTGAGAGTGGAGTTACCAGATGGGTGGAGAGAAGGTGGGGTAGAGAGGGGGCGCCAGCTACAAGGATCTACACCTCCTATAACGTCCTATCTAGAGGACAGACATTGGAGGAGTGGGCAAGGAGCGGTGTAAGATATGACAGAACAATAATAATTTATAAAGTATTGGGGGTTGGTGGGGGATGGGGGAGCAGGGACAGGAGGGAAAGGATGGGAAGCTGATATCAAGGGCTCAAGTGGAAAAACAGGTATTTGGAGAATGATGACGGCAGCAGGCATGTGAAGGTGCTTGGCACAGTGTATGTATTTATGTACTGTGAAAAACAGTGTAAGAGCCCCTAATAAAATTATTTTAATGTAAAAAAGAAACATGAGAGCCAATTACACAGAAATGGGCTGTTCTTGGCTATATGTTTTGAGGGCCCAAGTCTTTATGATTCTGCTTGTGGCTTATGATGACACTTTGGGGTTATTGGGTTTTTTTGTTTTTGTTTTCAAAGACAGAAGCCATAGTAGCGGTGGAGCAGATCATCATCAGGGCTCACTGCAGGGAAGGGGTGCCTCACCTCACAGTACTCGGTGATGATGCAGAAGTTGTCATGCTCCACAAAGCTGGCGTGAAACTTGACAATGGCCGGGTGGTCCAGCGTGGAGAGGAGCTGAGCCTCCAGGTTCGCCTGCACCGTCTCATTGGGATTGAGTTCTCCGATAGAGATCTCCTTCAGGACCTTTCTGGGGCAGAGAATTAAGTTTTTCATAAATTTTCAGCTGTAAAACACAATAAACGAATGTACACAAGAGGGATGCAGGGCCACCTAACTAAGGTGCAGCTGTGACCCTCTCCCTGGTCCAGAAGTGCCTGATATCATGTGTGGCTCCTTCAGGGACAGCACTCACTTCCCAAGACCTCTGACCTCCACACTGTGTGTTCTGCAGTTTGGGTCAAAGGGCAGCTGGGGTTCACCTTTCACCTCCAGCAGCTTGACTGGACTGCTGCCTGCTTTGTGTCTCTGTTGTCTCTCTCCTAACATTTCCCTCTGCTTCACTCTTGCTCTGTTTGGGAGGTGGGAGGCTAGTGTGTGTGTCTTCACCTCAGTCTCTAACTTCCACTGTCTTATCCTCTCCTTGGACATCTCTCTCTCTCTCTCTGTATCTCCTTTCCCTAAATCTGTGTGTGTGCGTGTGCACACGTCCGCTTGTGTCTTCCTCTGTTTCTGAGCTTTAAACATTTCCAAATCTATCTACTTAATACTATTAGGGCCAATGTCTATTTATTTAGCTTCCTTTTTAAATTCTCCTTTGCATATCATATCCTATTGCCCCCAGTACTAAAGGGAAGAACCAATTTGATCAAAGCATGTAAGAACGCTAGCCTGTCTACATGGGACAATACCTCATTAAATCTCTACATCACTCATTTTTAAATTTGAGATAATTCAATGACGAGTGGACCAAAACATTATCTCTTCCATTCTAAGGACAAAAAAAAAAAGTCTGATAAACAAACTAATTACAGTTCCGTGGCATACACTCACTTGCTGGGGGAATGCACTTGGGCTCACCAATTATGTGTGCAGACAGATCGGATTCTGCTGATTAGACGTAAGCTTTGGCTGCTCATTATAACGAGTTCTGCAGGCCCGTTGCTAGAAACCACTTTAGGAAAATGCTCTTTCGGAGCCAGTGCCTATGCATATTAATGAAAATGTATTTATAGTAGAATCTCTCTTCATTAAAGCCCCCTTAGCCAACGCCTGGCTTCATCCAGTTCCTTTGGAGCAGATGCTGACAGATGCCCTTGCAGCACAGACTGCTGGGAAGGTTCCTCCCGGCCCCTCCAGCCCTCTGTGAGTTCCGCCCTCCACTTATCCCACTCACAGTCAGCCACATCCTTATGCATGCTCCTTATGCGTGCTTCCAAACCGCTTCTGGTCATTGAGCTTACTGGGCTAAACGTGTCACTTACGTAGGACGTGAACGGATGAAGAATGCATGGAGCGAGTTACTTGGTCCCAAAAAACTTGACAATGAATGGCAAGATATACGCACAGGGGCACACACACACACAAACAAACAAACACACACACGTTGCTAAGTGATTGGCCCTCCAACCCCTAAAAAGTCAGCAAAAATATGAGGAACTGTATTAAAGGGTCATGGCAATAGGCAGGTTGGGTGCTAGCTTCTCAGAATTCTGCTTGACAGAGGTAAATGTGGACAGCTGAGCTCATGTATGAAGGGCATTGTTCTTGCCTGCAGAATGGGTGGAGGGGATCTCCTGCCAGAAGACGTTAGATGGCGGCAGGCTGTGTACACGTTGTGGTGTAAGGGGATGTCGATGCTTTAGCTCTGTCACGTCGTTTCCTCAACGTAACCAATTGCCCCCTTTTCAGTCACGTTAGAGAGCGGGGTTCCCACTGCTCTTAACAGCGTGCTACGGAAAAGTTCTCATGGATTCAAACAAGCCTCTCCCTCCCCATTCCACAAGGATAGAAGAGAATTTCCACTGGCACCTCTACACGTTGAGCTTGCGTCTTCTTTTGGGGCCTCGAGAGAAAAAGCTCAAACTTACTGCCGTCAAGTCGAGGCTGACTCACAGCAATCTGATAGGACAGGACAGGAGAGACCGGCTGAGGCTCTCATGCTTTGGGAGAGCAGAGAGCCTCCTTTTTCTCCCGAGGAGCAGGTGGTGATTTCAAGCTGCTGACTTTGCAGTGAGCAGGCAAGCGTAACCACAACACCCCCACAGGGCCTAGGGCAGTGGTTCTCAACCTGCCTAATGCTGCGACCTTCTCATGCCTCATATTGTGGTGACCCCCCCACCACCACCACCACCACCATAAGATTATTTTCATTGCTGCTTCATCACTGTCATTTTGCTACTGTTATGAATCAGGCTACCCCTGTGAAACAGTTGTTCCACCCCCCCAAAGGGGTTGTGACCCCTAGGTTGAGAACCACTGGTGACCAGCAGTGGGTGTTTCCCACAGAGGGTAGGGTTCGGATGAAGCAGAACAGCTGGAGAACCCAGGGCCGAGGGGGCACCAGGCCCAGCTCCGGCAGTCATTTAAAAAGTTGGAACATTCACTTCCCTTTCCCGAAAGCGTGCTTTCCTGCAGGTCTTTGTTCGTTTCGTTTTAACTAGTGAACAGCGTAGGAGACTCCTAGTTGATAATGAAGCGGGTTCTAGAGAAAGGCTCCCTTGGTAATGTGTAGCCTAGAGGCTTTAAAGGTGACAGTGTAGGAGTAGCATCTACAACAGTTAGAACCCACACACAAAAAGGAGCCCGAATGACACGGGCCACTCTGTTTTACTAACTTCGAAGATGACGAAGGTGCAGCCACAGCTCAATAGCCTCTCCTGAGCTGGTTGGCAGGAATCCACCGCAGGCAGCTGTAAGTCCCAGGGGTTACCCATAGCAGTCGAAGGCCTTACACAGACGTGCAACCGCCTCTCCAAGTGAAGGAACAAGGGCTGTAAAAAGCTGCGAGATGCGGCAATTTTCCCCTTGCAAACCACCCACTAGTGTGCAGAAGGGCAGGGGATTTTACCAGAGCCCCATCTGGAAGCCTGATGATAAAGCATGGAATCTCATTTGCTGACAGCTTTGCCAACTAAGGTAGGGCTATGAAGGCCGGGGATATCTGTGATCATCAGCTCTGCCTAAATTCGACTCACAGAATTGGCAGAGGAAAACTGTCACTGCTGTATCACTTCATGCCGGATCCCCATCCGTCAAAGACAGCCATGGAAACTTACCAAGTCAAGGGCAGGTTGCCACACGCTCCGTGACACGCAGCCTGTCACCCAGCCCTAAACAGCGTGACGGAGATTTCATGGAAGCCACAACTGTTAGAGCAAAACTTTGTGAGGGCATCTAAACTAGACACCCCTGACAGCTTGCTGATGCTGCGAACTCCCTGTTCTCTTTCCCGAGTGGCCTGCTGCTTTCTCAAATCAGCAACAAACTGGTGAATGAACAGGCAGGTTCACTACAAGCTCAGCAGTTCAAAACTCCCCGCCGATCCACAGACGAAAAGCGAGGTCTTCTACTCCCATTAAAAAGAGTTACAGTGCTGCAGCTGTATCAAATTCAGTGCCATGACAGGCACTGGCCCAAAAGGCTGCTACAGAGACACTGTAACTCATGGGCCCTGTTCCTCTCTGCTGAGCCTCAGGGATAAATTTTGTTATAGACATGGGGAAAAAAAAGAGTGACAGCTTCAGAAACCAACAGGGGCATTTATACCCAGACCTGAGGTATCAATATGGGTCAGAATCGACTAGATGGCAGTGAGTAACTAATTTCATCCCCCCGACCCTTTAATACAGTTCCTCATGTTGTAGTGACTTCCCCAAGCATAAAATTATTTTCCTGGCCTCTTCATCACTGTAATATTGCTACTGTTATGAATTAGGTAACCCTGTGAAAGGGTCGTTGGATCTCCCAAAGGAGTTGAGACTCACAGATTGAGAACCGCTGATCTAGAGGAAGAATTGACCAGTGAGTGAGACTTCCTTCTGTCCCCAGGAAAGGCAGATCCTCTAGACCAGGGAGAGTAGGAGGTAAACCTGAAAACGGGTCCTGCCGAGCCCTGGTTCACATGCCCTAGGCCAGATCCAGAAAGGCAGTGTGCAAAAACAACTCCAGGACGTGCTTTGTCCCAGAAGAGGGAAGAGAACACAGCAGCCTTGCCCCCGCTCCCTTCCCTGGCTTCCTATGACCAGCAGCTGGAAGAGTCCAAGAAAGGTCTTACAGGGACAGGTCAACATGGGCCTGGACAGTCCTTGTCTCTTTTGCATCCCACTGAGGCATGAAGAATACCCACAGGTGGCTGGTGGCACTGGAAGGGTTTGCAGTTAGTCTAAAAATAGCCATCTATAAACTTTCCCTTTGAAATCATCAAGGTCCCTCCATTGCACAAGCATGCAGTAAGTGCCTGTGGGGGTGGGGGGCTGTAGTATATAGGGAGCACTAAGCATCCCTGCCTCTGTGCCCACGGGGAGGCAGCTGGTAAACAAACAGTTGTGTTTGGATGGGTGTAACACATGTATTTGTATTTTTTTGAAACTTCACACGGAGAACAAGACTTTGAAATGGAGTTAAATAATGATCGAGGCTGTTCTGACTCAGATTTGACAACTCTTCAATCGACCCAGGGTGTTGTGATCTTTCAAGATCTATCCACATGGGATCAATCTGCCCAGAACAACACCAGAGGTTACAGGGACCTTAGCAGGCAGTGAGTTCATGCCCATGGGGAAGGAACAAGTCACACGAGGGCGAGAACGTTGAACAACTGGAAGAATGCAAAACAGTGCCATTGAACTGGACAAACTGGCATGGGTCTTACCGGGTGTGATAGGTAGGTCTATTGTGCCAACGAGGCCAATAGTAACATGTGTGCGGCGTTTGGTCAGGTCGCAGCTTCACTGGAGGGTGACCAAGAAAAATGCAGATGGCAGGCACCCCATCTCTCTCTCTTGTTCCTCTTGCTGCCTGGTGATTGGACCCGCATACTGCTGCTTTAGCTCGTTCTCTGCCTCAACCTATGTGCCACACAACAAGCCAACCCATGGAGCTAGAGCCTGAGGCGCCTTCGAGGACTGCCTTCCCACACTGCTGGTGAAGATGCATTGCTTGAGCTAGCACCGGGCTCGCTCTGCTAAGTTTCCGTGCTAGTGACCTTTGCTGACCTTGCTACCCGCTGCCTTTGGGTAGACTCTGCCGGTCTTACCTGAGGGAAGACTCTGCTCTCTGCTTCCTCGACCTTGGACCTAGCAGCCCAAGTGACTTGAAGGACTTCTAGTGCATTAATTATTTCATGAAGGTGAGTTGAATCGAGCGCCCTGTTCTGCTGTCTGGCTAATTCGTTGCTGTATTCCTTCTTGCTGTATAAATCTATCCATATATATCCATCATAAGTATCCTGGTTTTGTTTATCTAGAGAATACTGCCTAACACATTGGATATTTTTCTCAACAACAAAACAAATGCTATGTTCTTAAGAAGATGCTATGATTCTGATGAGAATGGATTAGTAGCTGCTATGCCCATGGACAGCAAGGTC
>PVJH01020030.1:0-41492 GCA_004026705.1 Nesogale talazaci | reverse complement strand
GACTGGCAGTCCTTCAATTCTTGAGGGCCGCTAAATAGTCCTCTGTAGAGCAATCCAGGCTATCAGGTTACAGGCAGCAAACGGCAGAGCAACAGTCACCAACAGTCACCAACAGTCAGCCAGATAACAGAGTCCAACAGTCCCCAGCTCAAGAGATGTATATCCCAGGAGCGTGGTGAAGTAGGGCTTGAAGGATCCTCAACTCACAGCAACACAGTCCACGATTAGGTGTCCCACGGGTAGTGTTGCTTGGAGGTCGAGGCAAAGGATGAACAAGGCAGCTCTCTGGCCCTAAGATCCGGAAAAAAGAAAAAGAGAGGGCGGGACATGCCAAGCCCTTCCTATATCTGTCCTTCAATTCATCCCACGTGTTCATTGGCTGTGCTGTCACAACAGACCCAGCAATCTTCTGTGGCCATGTTGACATAACAAACCTACCCTTCATACTTAGTAAAGCAGATATAAGCCCATTATTACTAACATTTTAAGCTTCAAAAATTCTACACTCCATTATTTGAAAATATAGCACATAAAGCTGTATAAATATCTAAATATCAAAAATGATATCAGTAGTTGCACATATTATGCATTAGTTATTATATTCATAATCACTTCATTTTTTTAACTTTAAATGTATACATTGATTTAGGGTGATATAACTATGGGAGATTAGCATCATAGTCAATATTGCTATTGTAAGTTATCATCCATCATATTGACATAATCATCTCTGAACTAATTTAACTGGCCAACACTTAAACAATGATCCTAGAATAACTTATTTTTTAAATTTCATAACAGTTACTCTTTTAACTATTTCAGATGTTGAGTGAGTCAAATTATTTTTAAGAATGTTTTCCCTTACTTAAAAGTGTTAAGATTTCATATTTTCTGTACTATTTCTACAATGAAATTAGCTGTTGAATAGTAAATTATATCTTCAAAGAACATAAGACTATAGTTAGCATTGTTACTTCAATTTAGTATATAAAGGTTGCCTTCAAAATGCATAGAAATTTGGACAAAATAGGGAAAGGACAGGATAAAAATTGATGCATGCCATGTTTTCTTTCCAGTGGAAGATTAGATTCCCAAAGGCTGAAAAGTAAAGCAATGACTGCTTTACTTTGAGAAGAAACTGAATATGTGGAATTTACCATATGGAGTGACATATGAAATAGGGCCCAACAAGGGCCTACAAAGGTTTTGATGTTTGTATGAGAAGTAGGAATTAAAAGTGAATGGTTCAAGAGAAAAAAAAATATATTAAATACCTAAATTATATGCTAGTGCAGTTACATCTCTCCTGAAAGAGAACATTAGATAAACACTGACTAAATTTAAATAGAGAAAATTAAACAAACTATTGGAAATTCAAGTGCAAATTTTGTGCAAATGTCAATAACTTAAGTAAGAATAGCTCAATAAGAGAGTTTGAGGAGATGTGTTGCAATGGTTAAATTAAAGGCACAGAGGACATCTCAGACGATTTTGTCAATTCCTCTTGGATTGATTTTCCATAACAGGTGACAACAGGTGTTTAGGATAAAAAAAAGCAAAACGAAAGCAGATATCCTGACAACTAAGGTTTAAAAAAGTGACAAATTTGCTATGTTGAGACATTTTTCACCATCACAATCCACTGCTCATTCTTCAAAAGTAGCAAATACTCCTATGAGAATTTCATTAGGAAATCCTTTCTCATCCATCTTACAGTCCTGATGTTACCCCTTCAGACTTACTTTTGCTTCTAAAAGTATCAGTCTTTAAAGAAATACAATTTGTGTTTCTTAAGGATGTCAAGCTGTCATTTTTATGTGGTGTAATTGAAGAGTACAGAATTTTTTGGGTACATGATGTGAAAACTGCCATCAGAAGTATCTGAGCAGACTGGAGGCTCTTTCTAGAAACAATTGTTCCACATTATGTTAGTTTTGGTTTAACAAATGTTTCTGTGATTTGGGAACAATAGTTTTTGATCAAACCACATGTAGAAAACTAACAAAATTTTGAGGGGAATGTAAGAAAGGAATGTGGAATATTGTTAATATTTTGTTAAATTATTTTTTCAGTAGTCCTGAATGTTTGTAAGCATACAAAGAAAACCACAAAAATAAGTAAAATAAGTGATTATTCTTTCACATCCTCTTCTGATTCTGATTTGAACCTCTGACAGCTCCCTGTCAATGTACTGCTACAATAATTGTTAGGTGATTTTTATAAAAAGTGGACTTCTATGTGATATCAATGATTTTTACTATAATTTTACAGTTCTGCTCCTATCTTTGGAATGTGTTAAAATATAGATCTCTTCCAGAGAGTTGTCCAAGTGACTGTATTCCAAATTTCCTGGAATTGAAAAGTGAGAGCTTCCAGGAATTCATATGATGGGGGGGGGGCATTTAATTTGCTAGTGTTATAGTCAGATGCCATCAAATTAACACTGACTGATAGCAATCCCATGAATAACAGAACAAAACACCATACAGTCCTGTCCCATGCTCACAATTTTTCCTAAGTAACCTCACACCATCCATGCGGACACTGTGACAATCCATTTAATGAGGACCTTCCTCTTCTCACAAAGCTTCCTCTTTTCCAAACATGATGTCCTTCTCCAAGGACTCATCCCTCTCGACAATATGTGCAAAGTACGTAAGACGAAGTTTTGCCATCGCTAACTCTAATGAGCTTGCTGGCCTTGCTTCTTCCAAGATAGATAGGGTTATTCTTTTAGCAGCCCATCAAACTTTCGATATTCTGCGCCAGCACCACAATCCAAATGCATCTATTATTCTATGTTTTTCACATTCCATGTCCAATTTTCAGATATATATGATACAAAAGCGCATACCATAGCGTGGTCAGGTGTACCTTTGTCCTCAAAAAGCATCCTTGACCTTTAATACTCTAAAGAGAACTTGTGCAGATGAAATGTCTTGACTGCTGCCTGCATGAACATTGATTGTGGATTCAAGTAAGAAAATTCCTTTATGAATTCAAATTTTTCTCTATTTATCACGATGACTGAATTAGAATTAATTTAATTAATACTGAAGTCTTCATTAATCAAGTCTTAATTAATAAGCCTTAACCCTTTCCTTCTCAAGGTCCTTGCTTGCAACAAGCAAGGGTGTGGATCTGTGTGCTGCCGATTGTTGATAGCCTTCCTCCAGCAAGCTGCCACAGCCCTCTTCACGGAGTACAGCTTCCCTGATGAACTGCGCAGCACACAAATTGAGCAATTACGGAAGATGATACGCTTCTAATGCACATCCCTCCTGATCTTAAACCAACCAGTATCCCCTTGTTCTGTTCCCATTCTTTCCCCTTGATTCATGTACAATTTCCTCATGAGTACAATGGCATTCCGGAATTCATATTTTTCTCAAATTATCACACAGTTGGGTGATTTTACATGTCATTGGAACCCAAGTAAACATTTTTGTGTTATATTCAGTTTTGAACCCAAAATCATCTGACATCAGTGAAGACATCCTCGGTTCCAAATACTTCTGAAACTGGCTTGAACTTCTGGCAGTTCCCTTTAGAAGTATTGCTGCAAACATCGCTGGGTAATCACAAGCAAAATTTTATTGTATATGGAATCAATGATGTTTTTCTATAGATTGGACACTCTGTGGAGTCATCTTTCTGTGGAATAGGTCCAAATCGAGATCTCTTCCTGTCAGCTGGTCAAATAAGTCTCTTCCAAATTTCCTAGCATGGACAGATGAGTGCTTCCAGTGCTTCTTCAGTTTTCTAAATATATTGAAATGAGTATTCCACCAATCCATTAGGATTTGTTTTATCTAATGAATTGAGTGAAGTTCGATTTTCTTCTGTCAGAATCATTGGTTCCTGCTAATAAGCTGCATCCTGAAATGGTAGAGTGTCAAACAGTTCTGTGACTGTATTCTTTTCATCTTCTCTAGATGCCTCCTGCATCATTCAATATTATTTTCCACAGAATATGTTAAAAATGCAGTGCAAGGTTTGACTTTTTTTCTTGAGCTGTTTCAGTTTCAGATAATCTGACCATGTTCTCTTTTGATTTTCTCATTCTATGTCTTTACCCATTTTGTTATCACATTTTATGCTATTTTCTCAAGTTGCCCTTTTAAATTTTCTGTTCAGGTCCTTGACCTCATTCTTTCACACAGCTGCTTTAGCGACTCTACAATTATGAGCAATATTTCTCTTCTGACATCCACTTTGATCTTTTCTATCATGATCAAATAATTAATGATGCTTTGACTTTTTCATGTATGATAATCTTGATGATTCCCCACAACTCATCAGATCTCTAAATAGTGTTCCATATCTCAAATCTGTTTTTGATGTATTCTCTAAATTCTGGTTGTATTTCGATTGTCATGAGTTTATTTTCATTTTCTTCAGAATTATTCTGCTATTATGTATTTTGATTGGTATTTCATCAATTTCTAACTAGTTTTTGGTTTGTACTTTTAGTGCAACTCAAACTTCAGAATTAGCAGTTTGGGTATAGTTACTCTGTGTATTCTTTGTGTCTTCTTTTGATATTTACTGCCTCACTCAATGCGTAGATTTTTCCATCTTTTTCTTCTCAGTTGGGACTGTATCCAGTTAGCAAATGAAGTTCTCAAAGACCTTACTCCCAAAGGGTTTGCTCTACTCACATCAGCATGTTCCGTTCTCGCCTTTGAGATGATCGCATTCAGTCTCATTTTGCTTCTCTTACAATCCAAGGATCCCTCTTTCTGAGACCATCCCCAACTCAACTATGTTCTTCTTCCCGCCCTTCGATGCCTGACCATGTTTCCATTTTGTGTAAGGTTTTCATTTGCCACTTCTGAAATGAGCAACTCATTCTGCATATTAATTGCACCTATTCATGCTGGGTGACCCTGCTTACATTTGAAATATTAGTGACACACCTTTCGGTAGTTTAGCAACAAACAAGCCACCACATTATGACAAAACAACAAAAAGGGGATGTGAATATTTTGAAAGTGAAAATATCATTAGTTGGCTTAGAAGCACCAAAATCCTTAAAGTGAAATCTTTGTGTTTTTTTTAATTGTACACAGATTTTGCAGTATGATTCCCCTGCACAATACATATTTTAGTTTCTTCACATCTACTTTCATGAGCGTTGATTGTATGTCCAAGTAAAATGAAATCAATCATTTCTCCATTTATAATGATGTTGTCAATTTGTCTATTTGTGCAGGTTTTTGTTTTGTTTTTACATTGAAGAAAACATAATGAAGACTATAGTCTTCGACATTAATCAGCAAGCACCTCAGTCACTCTTGGCTTTTCACAAATGTGGTTGCTGCATTGGAGAATCCAGGTTGTTAAATAATCTTCCTTCAATCCTGGTTGCCTGTTCTTCTTTGTATATCAATTTTGCAATTCTTTGCAAATTTTGCAATTTTTTCCTCAGCATTCACATTGATTAAGAATGACACACATATTTCCCTTTTATAATCAAAGCATTAGCACCTCTATTAACATTAGCATATAAACTTATTTCCTTTTGACCTCTATACAGAATAGTCATAAGTTTAATGACTCTAATGTAATTCTCAATCATCCCAAAATTATGCATACTTTGGTATGATCCACACAGTGAAATGGCTAATACATGCGCATATATGGTCATTAAAAGGGACTTCATATTTATATTGTTGAAATATGAAAAAATAAGCCTAAAATAGCTATAGGAACAATAATTTTATATGTAGATTAACTGAAGACAGGAATTGTTTCCTTACAAATTGAAGAGTTTTATGAAAATTGTGAAATCCCTATTCCCCTAATGTTAAAATATTTGTGTAGTGACTAGGCAAAAATCAAGAATCATAGTGATGTAGCACATAATGCTTATATTTCAATAAATATAAAAATTGAAGGATGGATATTATAATTAAGACCATCTATGACTTAATTATCCCCAAGCTAAAATTTCTTTTAAAAATGCGGTTAAAAACACAAAACAAATATTATTTGTGAACGTGGCACGGAATGATGCATGACATTCATATTTCCTTCATTTTATATTTCTTGTTTATTCATTTTAAGCCTTTTATGAGTCTATATTTTTTAGTGATGGTTCCTTTCTCATTTTTTTCTCATTTTCTAGCAGAATTTAATCTTCAAAATAAGCATTTACTATTTTTTGATTAAAGATATTGGTGGAACAGCCTTAAGTCTTGCTGCTACCAGTATGGTCTGTGACTCAAACCCACCAGCAACTACCTAAGTTTACAGCCATGGAAGGCCGCGGGTGCAGGTTCTATTCTGTCTGATGGTCTCTAGAAGAGAACCTGCCTGATGACATTGAGTTTGGTCTACAACTTGGCTACTGGTTTAACTCATGTACAACTCACCTCCTGTTTCCCCTCAAGATCATTTCCTGTTCTTCATCTACACTTTTTTTCCCTCTCATGAGGCTGACTTATGGGATTTATAACATTTTATTAATCTACTTATTCCTTTTGTTTAGATATAGTTCAATCATCAAGGAACACTGGCAAGAAAGGGGAGAATTAGGATAACATATTTATTCCGTCTGATTCTTTGCGGGTATCAGCTGTCACTGTACCTCATCCAAAGCTTAATCATAGTTTCAGATTTGATCTGAAAGACCTTTCTCCTTCAATGTTCTTTTTCTAGGTGTCTGTATTTTGCCTTTTGACTTCTTACCACTTTGCCATGCATTTTTGCATAAGATCTTCTGAAATGGTTCTAATTTGAAATTGCAATATTTGTCCTTAATAAGAAGAAATGACTTATGAAACATAATCGTAAATATAAGCAGCATATAAACACCAGCTTAATCCTCTTCACTTTATTAACAAAAATTCTCTCATTAATATTTTTCTGTTTGTGAGATATGTACAACAATAGAAACAGAAAGCTCAGTTTTTTTGTTTTTTTTTTCCTTCAGGCTTTTAAAGAATAAGAAATAAATAAACGACCAAATTTTACTCCTCTTTCCTACAATAGATAAGCCCTTTGAAATAGACAAGGTTTAGAGAGAAGAACCTTCTTCATGGGTCACTGAATTTCAAGTGTAACTCCTTGCAAGAAACTGTCTGTTAAAAGTATTCTCTTAAATAATCCTCAATTGGTTTTGGACTGCAGTCTATAATACTCCTTTTATAGTTTGAGAGTCTCGTGTCTCCCTTTTAAAGCATGGTTGTATACTTTGTGGCACAATAAGAATAAGTTCAGATAATGGATCTGTTAACAAGACACAATATTCTTTAATGATGGTTACACAGATCATCTAATAGTATTTTTTAAAACTTGGTGTGACCATTATTTTTGTGCTTACTTCTCTCTCCTATGTTTATTTTTCCACTAATATATTAATAAACTGGTTAGAATATATAATTTTGCCATCCACTTTTTTTAATCCTATTCTCAAAAGCAATTGAACAGCATCTGTATCCAGCAGAGAGAACTTCCCCCAGTTCAGAGTTGGGCCTGAGTACAGTGGTGAGTCATCAGTGGTTTGCTGTATTTTTTTTTTCAAGTGAAAATAGGCAATTCTTGTCATTGAACACTCTCTTAGCTGAACAAACTTCCTTTTAATAAGCCTTTTATTCTTCCTATTAATACTTGTCTTTCAATTTGTCAGTCCTGGCTTACACCACTTGACATTATAAACAGGAACTCCTTTACCCTCTACAGTGTTATGCTTTGTTCTTCAAGTCTGGAGCTGACCTCACGCTCATCTTAAAATAACCAACCACTTACTCTCAACGAGCTCTTCTTTACCCAAGGACGGGGAGACAGAGAGCAAAGCAGGAAGGAAAAGGGAAGCAGTGGCAGGAAGCAAGACAGGTGATGGCATTTCTTGAGGAGATTGATTGAAATGAGTGAGTTGAAACAAAATGTGGATACATTGCTATTTGTAAAACTCATGATCTTCTATGTGAATTTTTAACAAAATCTCAATAGCACGTAGAAAATTATTCCAAAAGAAAAATGTTTTGCTTTGAGCCATAAATTATATGCAAGCTCTCACCTGCATTTCATCTGAACACAAGCCAAAGTGGACATAAACATAAAATTATATATCAGTAAAAAAATTGGTAAACATTATCCCAAGAAAAGAAAACCTTGGGTTTTCTTAAACTTAAATTTAGCTATTTTCTTTTATCTAGAATTCTACTTAAAAAAAATTAGAACACCAAGCAAAGTAATAACAGGCCCAAAAGACAGCAGTCAAGAAAACAAATGTTTTATCACACTAGGAAAATCTACTGCAAATGATCTTTCTGAAGAGATAAAAAACAAAAGTGTGAAAATGTGGCCTGCATACAATTGATGTATGTACGTATTGTGATGGGAGTTGTATGAGCCCCCAGTAAAATGATCCATTAAAAAAGGGGGAAAGGGGAAGGAGGAGCTTATACCAAGGGCTCAAGTGGAAATATTTGAAAATGATATGGCAACATGTTTACAAATATGTTTGATACAAATGATGTATTGAACGTTATAAGAACTGTAAGAGCCCCAATAAGATCATTGGGAAAAAGACAACAACAAAAAATATGTCACTTTGTGAGCTAAGTGTACTTCACGCATTGTATTTTCTATATATTACATAAATTTGAAATGAATAGGAAAAACCAGAAAATAACTGATACACTTGAATGATCTGGTTGACAAATTAGTATGAGTATACTACGTACTACCAGATAAATGAACAACTCTGATTTGGAGGAAGTCCAGCTACAATGCTCCTTAAATGAGAGTTGTGAGGAATGTGAGACTTCATATCACTTTCTGGGGACATACAATCAGAAGAGATCCCTGCAGAAAGATATTATGCTTGCAAGATTAGAGGATTGGTAAAAAAGAGGGAGAATTTGAAAGAAATATAAGGACAAATAATATAAGAACGACAACAACACAAGAGTGATTCTACAAGGGTTCTGGAATTGGGCAGCATAGTCTTGTGATGTCTTGAGGGTCACCATGAGTCAAAATCCATCAAAGTGTCCCTTACAAGAGCAGCAACTAACTATTCTCCCCAATATTTTTTTCAAGGACCCTCAAAGAAAATATTAAAGAAAAAAGGAAATATAAATTTCTTTAGCCTTACTTCAAAATTTTTTAAATTCCAAAGCTAGTATCTCCACCTGCTAAAATATATTTTAATGAAATAGAGCAAAACTGTATTTTTCCCTCTAAAGGGTTCTAGTGTCCTAATTATCTGCAGATGAAAGTAATGAACAATTCTCTGCATGTCCATCTAGTGTATTCCATATATAAAGTTTCTATAAACACAGAAATATAAATATTGAAAACATGTACAAGACTAGACTGATAAGAAATATTAGAATATTTATAAATTGGAGTTCATTTTCAGAAATTGCAATACAAAAATTGGAAAAAATATAGAAACAATAATTTGAAAACATGATCTTACTTGGTTTTTGTTGTTTTTTTTTTTTTGTGGGTATCACTGCCCCCTCATGGGAGTAGGAGGCCCAGCCTTGCTCCTGGAGAGCTTCTGTTGGATTTGAACAACCAGCCCAGTGAGCCGCAGTCCTGTGCACAATAACTACGTCATGGTACTCAGCCTTAAAATATGATTTTACCAGTACAAAAAAATTGTAAGATCTCTGTATAGAATTTTGCATAACCAATGAATTCTTCATAACAAATGCCCTATTTTTCAACTACACAAGAGGTGACTATCCACAAGCACTTCTATAGGTAGAGAAGCAGTGGAGAAACTCATTATCTTGCTGTATTGAATGCTAGTCACAGAAGATCTTTTGGGCTATGGGAGGACAGCATAAATATTATTCATGAAAAAAGTATAAGGTCGTTTACAGGATTAGAAAAAGAAAGTTCAAAGTCAGTGTCAAAGAGATTGAAAAATATTTATTCAAGCTGTTTCTTTATTAATATCACTTTGAAGTAGTAACTAATTAATCGTTCCTTGAGGTTATATTATGGGAGGTTGAGGGAGAATGGGTGGGCTGATAAAGAGGGGTACAAGTATGAAGAAAATGTTTTAAAACTGATTGTGGTGATAATTTTGCAATTCTTCTTGAATCATTGAACAATTTAGTATATGTTAATTAGGTGTCAATAAAACTGTTAAAAAGACTGAACATCACTCAGAGCAGTGAAAGTAAATGGAAGAAATGATGAAGTCAAGAGGTGAAGAGAAAATTTCTAAGGCATTTTGAGAAAATAAAGTCACATTATAATAGCATGCAAATATCTGCAGCTGGAACACCAAAAATCAAGAAAACACTCAGAATATCTTAAATTGAAAGAATTCAAGAAAAATTCAAGTCCTGAACTAAAAGATGGCAAGGTTCTATAATAAAAAAAATTGAATGATTCAGGATACACCAAAAGAAGATGGAAATAATACAGAGTCATTGCACCAAAAAGAATTAGTCAAAATCCTACCGTTTCAGGAGGTATCAAGAACTAGCAGTAGTGATGGAAGAAGTTCAAATTGCACTGGAAGCATCTGCCAGAAACAAGGGTCCCGGAACTGATCGAATACCAATTGTGTGGTTCTGCTGTTCATGGGGTCACTATTGGTTGGAACCCCCTCTGTTGTACCTAACATCTTCAACAACAGTGTTCCTTTCATCTTCTATGACCCAACAATTTATTTATCTGTGTAATTTTTGTCATACAAATGCTATCCTTCTAGACATACTGATTGATATATGTACTTTCAACATTGTTTATAAGTGCATGTGGAGATTTATGCGATTCCCTAGCACATAGGTACATTAGAATTGATATAGTCTCTTTTACAAGTTGCAGTTCCTTCTGGAATTTTTTAATTAAATGCTCTTATTGGGGGCGCATAGAACGCATCACAATCCATGCATTCATCCATTGTGTCAAGCACATTTGTACATATGTTGCCATCATCATTTTTAAAACATTTTCTTTCTACTTGAGCCCTTTATATCCGCTCCTTATTTTACCTCCCTCCCCAAGGAACCTTAGATAAAGTATAAATGATTATATTCATATCTTACATCATCTGCTATCTCTCTTCATCCAATTTTCAATTGTTCATCCACCTAAGAGAGGGCTATATACCAATCATTGAGATCAATTCTTTCTCCCTCCACTTTCTCCTTACCATCCTGGTATCTCTATAACGTGACAAGTGTGTCTGGAGTAGAATCCAGTTCACCTAGTGGAGTGCCTATTTGCGTTCCCACAAATGCAGACTCATTTTGTCACAATTATCTTAGTGATGACTGATGAACTTGGCCTTTAAACGTAGGCCTTTAATCCATATTGAGTTTGCTTTTGTGCATGGATTGAGATATGATTCGTGTCTCATTTTTTCTGCATATGGTTATCTGTCTTTTCCAACACAATTCATTGAAGAGGGTATCTGTTTCCCATTTAAAGTTTTTGTTCCTTTGCGAAAAATAGATTGACTATATGTACATGTTTTTACTTCTGTGTTTTCTGCCTTGATCCATTCATCCAACTATCTGTCACTATACAAGTATCAGGCTGTTTTGACAAATGTTGCTTTATAGTTCATTTTGAGGTCAGTTAGTGCAAGACCACCTACTTTGTTTTTCTTCTTGTGAGTTCTTTGCCTATCCTAGGTACCTTCCATTTACATATGAAGCTGGTAATCAGGTTTTCTATTTCTTTGAATAGAGATGCTTTGGCTTGGGATTGCATTGAATTTGTAGACTGCTTTAGGTAGTGTTGACATTTTTACTATAATGAGTCTTCAAATCCATGAATACAGAATAGTCTTCCATTGCGTAGATCTCTTTTGGTCTCTTATAACAATGCTCATAGTTTTCTTCATGCAGACCTTTTTTTTTTTTTTAATTTGGGAGAAGTAAACCAGTTTTATAGGGCAAGCAAGCTTAGGCAATTAGCATATGGTGATCTTCAAAGTTTACAAGTGAATGGCAGCATAGCTGCCAGTCAAGCTTCAAAGGCCAGAGCTGTTTACAGTTACAAAGGCGACAAACTACAAACCCCAGGCAACAAACTGCAACAAAGTTCAGGCATATCCTGCCTGTAGCCAGGTCAAGCATGTCTGGGCTGGATGGCTCAGGACAGGTCTCCATTTTTAATTTTTTCAAGTAATATCCTCCGGGGAACTTGGGACCTTTTGTTTTTATTTTTATGTTTATTTTTATGTGCTTCAGCTTTTTTGTGTGTGGCTGTGGTGAATGGAACTAATTCTTAGATAGGTTTCTCTGTATTTCCATCTCTATTATTTAGGAATCCAATTGATTTCTGCTTGTTAATTTTCTATCCTGATGCTCTCCTAAATAGTTACCAGCAATCCTATTGTGGAAACCTTGGGATTCCCAGTATATAAGATCATATTATCTAAAAATAGCAAAACTTTCACTTCTTCTTTACCCAAGAGTGCACCCTTGATCTCTTGCAATTATCTAATGGTACAATGTTGAACAGAAGTGGGGATAAGTGGCATTCTTGTCCAGTTTCCTTGTTCATTGGAAATGTTTGCTGCTTTTCTCCATTTAGTGATTTAGAAGCTATATTTTTGTATATGACTTTTATTGTATTGAGAACTTTTCCTTCTGGTTCTATGTTCTTGAGATTATTAGGAATGGATTTGGGATATTATCAAAGGTTTTTTCTGAATCAATAAATATGATCATATGGTCTGTGCCCTTTATCTTGTTGATGTGTAAACCCCATACTTCTTTAACATAAACTATTTTATATATGAAATACTGTAAAAATGCATTATATGATCATTTCATTCTTTCAATTTTTCAGATTTGAAAATGTACTATCTTTACCTCAAAGTAGATATAGTATGCCTTCCTCAAAAAAATAGATGGCAATACATATTGAAAATGTAACCCACAAGAGCACAATAAAATATAGCAATGTTAAAATAGTGAAATATGGAAGAATAATAAAAACTAAGAAAAATATATAAGAAGATGATGAACACTATACAAATCCTGCGATATCAAAGAAATAAACATATTTCTCCAAAAGTCTTCATTAGTAAATCCTTAAAAGTGAGCACAGAAAACATTAAAATACATTGAAAAGAATGTAAGCTGTATTCTAAATTTCAAATGTGAGATTATGACAACTTTAAAATGTAAGTACATATCTTTCTTCCATACTGTTGTTGCTGCTGTTGTTAGGTGCCATGGAGACCCCTAGAGACCCGGTATCTCACAGAAGGAAGCATTGCATGGACCATTTCTATTCTCATCCTTGTCAGTATCCCTGGCCATGTGGCTGCAGGCCCCATATCAGTCCATCACCTTAAGGGTCTTCCTCTTTTCACTGCCCATCTACTATACCAAGCATGATGTCTTTTTCCACAACTGCTCTCCCCTGAGATGTCCAACTACGTAAGACAAAGCCTTACCGACCTTGCTCCCAAGGACTGTATTCCAAGACAGATTGGCTTGTACTCTTAAGAGTATCCGGTACTTTCAATATTCTTTTTCAGCACCAAGATTTAAATTCATCAATTGTTCTTTGGTCATCCTTATTCATTGTCGAACTTTCACATGCATATGGGATGATGGAAAACATCATGGCTTTGGTCAGCTATACCTTAGGCCTTGGGACAATATATTGGCTTTTCAATATTCGAAAGGGCTTATGTGCAGTGTTTTACCCAATGAACTCATTTTTTGTTCTCTTGACTGCTGCTTCTATGAGCTCTAATTGTGGATGTAAGCAAGACAAACTATTTGACAAGATCAACCCTTTTGTTCATTTATCACAATGCTACCAATTGGCTCAGGTGTGAGGGTTTTTATAATCCTTATATTGAGTCACGATACATATTGAAAGTTGTAAACCTTGACCTTTATCAGTAAGTGCTTCAACTCCGCCTTACTCTCAGCAAGCAAGGTTGTGCTATCAATACATTGCAGGTTGTTAATATGCCTTCCTATAAACCTGATCCTGCCGCCTTCTTCTTGAGATCCAGTGTACCTATTCAGATCAGACCCTATTGATTATTTGATCTGAATTCAGCCTGAATAGGATAGCAAAAGAGCATAACTCCGTTGCACTCTTTTCCCTACGTGCATTTCAGACTTGCAGTGTCTGCCCACAACTATCTCTTTATCCAGTCACACAAGTTCCCCAGGAGCACAATGTAGTATTCTGAAATTCCCATTCTTACAAAGATTACTCCTACTTCGCTATGATCAATATGGTTGAATGTCTTGGAACCATCAATAAAACATAGGTAAACATTTTCTGGTATTCTTTGCTAGTCAACATGAATTTTGCTCCTATAGTATTTTTATTTCATATGTCCATACAGAATAAATTAGGTTTTTTATAAGCAAAGATCATCTCTTGACTAGAAAATTCTAGGCCTTACTGCACTTAAAATGGTATTACATTTTAATATGTTTTGTTTTAGAATATTATTCCATGGAATATATATTTTTAATTTTATAAACCCAGCAGCATTATAAATAATGTATGCTTATTGAAATTATTTTTATCTATTCATTCAATTATAATTTGCGATAACTATAAATTACATAGCTAGGAATGGCTACTAAGGCTAGCTTATAGAAACATGGATTTGTTACTTTTTTAATAATAGTAAGACTGAATCATTTTATAATGAATTAGCTGCTATTTTGTAGTTAAAATGATAAAGCATCAATTTAAATCAAGTGTACTATAGTGGAAATCTTGATATCCTCCTCAAACATTCCAATTTCACTATTCTCCCTATTTGTGGCATTGAAAAATTCATGCTTTTAGCTCTTTTAGCCAATACTATTTTTATTCCTCCCTGTTTCTTTTCCTTTCATATTTAATATCAATCCACTAACATTGTCTATTGTTACATTAAATTTTCATTCAGATTCCAACCACTTCTTGTGAGTGTTTGTGGATTAATGATTACTCCAGGAATAGAATATTATTCTTCAAGTTCAAGGTGCTGTCGTTATTTTCATGGTTCCTTGCAATAACTTCCCACAGTGTTACTTTTGCCTGTGTCTGTTTATAGTTTTGTCTCAAGAACTCAGATAGGAAATACAGATATCCATCTACTATTTAGTGCATGAATGAATAAATTGCTGAATACAATAAAACTAACATCATTAGTTCAGAAAATAAGCAACAACAAACAGTCTTCAGGGGGCAACAATTCCTTTTCAACAAACATTCAAATATCATGTATTCGCTTATGTTGTCATCCTCAGCTTTAACAATAAAAATTGTAAGAATAGTTCACAGAACAGCTCCTGTGAGACAGTATTCTGTTGGTGTTGATGCTGCTCTGTCATGGTTTGAGACAGCTGAAGCCAACAGCAAATGAAATAACTGTGTAGCACTGGATGTATTGACGCTCCAGAATAATTAAAGACTACAAATTCATTTTCAGTGAATCGTAAGTAAGAGTGTAAGAAGAGGAAACTTAAAAAATAATCTGATATTTTATGGATTTTTTTAATGCAATGTCCATACAGGGTAGCCAAAGTAAATTTTAATTGAAAAACATAGATATGTTTTCATGTGTATTCAAAATATTTTTTGTTTGTTTTTTGTTTTTTGGGTATCACTGCTCTCTGGTGGTGGGAGTAGGAGGCCCAGCCCCACTGCTGGAATTGAACCTCCGTCCCAGTGGGCCGCAGTCCTGCGCACAACCACTACGCCACCGGGGCTCAGCCCCCAATGTTATTTCTATAATCAGAAAACAAGGTGAGGTATACTTAAAGTCATACATTAAGTAGACTGCACAAAGGCTATGCATTTAATGCACAGGAATAAAATTGACTATATCTGTAGGATGAGATGATTGAGAAGCTGTACCACACCATTTAGCAGCTAAAATTAGGACAGGGGTGATTATGAAACATACCATCAATTGCTCACAGATAAGTTCTGGATGAAGCTTACAGATATTAAACAAGTAGACATGAATCAAAATATCACCTGCAGTCTATATCTCTTGTTTTTTGAGAATATCTCATAAACTGATTTGGCACATTGAACTCCAAAGGGTTCAGATGAGTTGTGGAAGGGCATCAATAATGTCAGGAAGGAATGCATCAAAAGGTCACTTAAAAGAGAGGGAAGAAAGAAAATATCAAAGTGGGATGTCAGAAGGAATCCTGAAACTTGCTTTTAATTCTACAGTATTTAAAGCAAACAGAAGTAAGATAAAAGAGCTGAATAGAAAATCTCAAAGGAAAGCTCAAGAAGTAGAAGTCAATATTACCAAAAAAACTAAGAAAACAAACAAACAGAACCAAGCTCACCATATCTGAAAATAAAAGCATTATAGAAGAATGTCAAGGCTCAAGTAGCAATATAAAAAGATAATATGGTATATAAGATAATAAGATAATCAAAACATTGATTAATTCTGCAAGTCTCAAGGGAAGATGGAAAGAGTACAAGTAATGGTACTAAAATAATGAGTGGATATTCCACTATTTTAGGAGGCAGTGTATGAGCAAGAACAATGGAGCTGAATGAAGAGAATAAGGCTGCACTGAAAACATTCACCAAATATAAGACTTCAGGCATTGCTGGCATACCAGTTGAAATGTTTCAACACGCTGGTGAAGCTTTGGAAGCACTGACACATCTGAACCAGGAAATTTGGAAGACAGTTATTTTGGCAACCAACCGGAAGACATCCATATTTCCTCCCTTTCCAAATACATGTGATCAACAAAATACCCACACTATGAACAATGCCATTGACATCATATGCAGGCAAAATTTTCCTAATGATCATCCAACAATGGGTTTCAGCAATAAATTGACAATGAACAGCCAAAGGTGCAGGCTGAATTCAGAAGAGGACATGGAATAAGAAAGAGCATTGCTGATGTTGAATGCATTTTGGATGAAAGCGGAGAATAGCATAAATAAGTTTTATTGATTTTTCTAAGCATTTTACCATGTGGGTCATATCAAACTATGAATAGCTGTGAGTAGAATGGGAATTCCAGAACATCGATTGTGCTCATGCTGAACTTATATATAAATCAAGAAAGATTGTGTGAATAGAATAAGAGAATGCTGGATGGTAAAATAAGAAATGGTATATATCATCGTTGTACCCTCTTACTCTATCTACTCAATCTAGAGGCTGAGCAAATAATCAGAGTAGCTGGATTATATTGCATCAGAAGAATATGACACTGGGACTGGAAAAACACTCAGTAGCAAACTGCAATATGCAGAAGATACAATCTGTTTTCAAAAAGTGAGAAGGACTTTAAACATCTGATAGTGAACATGAAAGAGTTCAGGCTCCCATAGGAGCAATTCAATATGAAGAAGACCAAAACCATATAACTGGAGTATGTACCATCATGGCAACTGGAGAAGAGATTGAAGTTGTGAAGGATGATAACTTGATTGGATTCACAATCAATCAATGTTCATGGAAGCAGATCATAAGACACATTATTTTAGATAAATATGCTGCAGACGACTTTTTACTTCAGAAAACAAGGATGTTTCTGTGAGGAAGATGTGCTAGACCCAATTCTTGATATTTTCAATTGCCTTATATGCATGTGAAAGTTGGACATGGGAAAAAGAAAACCAAAAAAGTATCTATGGATATGAATTGTAATGCTGATGAATATTGAAAGTAGCCTGGGCTTTCAAAATGACAAAAATTATGTCAGAAGAAGCATGGCCCAAATATTTGAATATGTGGCAAAACAGTGTGTCATCCAAAAAGAGGAAATCTTTGAAAAGGTGGCTAAAATGATAGCCGCAACAATGGGCTCATGCACAGGAATAGAGATGAGGATGGTTTCAGACCACAGGGTAGCTCAGAGTGGGAACAAACTTCATGCCACCTCATAGCAAAAGAGAAGGGCTGGAAATTTTAATTACGGTGTTGGCAAACATAGTGAATATATCATGAACTTCCAGAAGAATGTGTGTGTACATATATATAATATATAATATATACACACATACACATATTCATTCTTCTGGAAGTTTATATATAAAATAGCCAAATACTTCTTAAAAGCAAGGAGCATCAGAATTAGTCTCACTAACTTTGGGAACATCAGGAAGTTCCAGTAAGTGGAGAAGAACATCTAGGCAAGGGAATACGCAATAAGACTGAAGGACACAATGGCCAATAATAAGCTGAACTCAAAAATATCAAATAACTTGAACAAAGAATAAGCCCCGAAAATGTTCTATATGGTTATTCTTGAGGGCACCCTAAAAGAGTCGACTTGGTGGCAATGAGCACAAGGGCACCAGGATAATCTCACAGCATCAAATTTATGAGATAAGTTTTGAGTGAATTTGCATGCCCCTTTGCCATATAACATAATATACATCCACAAATTTTAAGGAAATTTTAAGGAACTTCACCACCTACTACACAGAACTATAAATAAAGGAAATGCTTTTCTCAATTAAATACTGGTCCAGTTCTGTACAAAATTTATTATACGCATCTGCTTTAATGATATTTCATCTCTATAGCTGTCTTGCATCTGTGAGCTCTGTGTGACTTCACTTTCTATCTGTATGGTATACTGGGACTTTTTAGAAACATAGATACTGTTTGCACCTACCCAGATTTTTCTTATACTGGTGTCCTGTTTAATCCAAATTAATAATAGATTTTATAGAACTGTAATTCAAGCAGAAGTATTAACTAAAACACCATTTTATAATATTTCTTTACTTTCCCTGTGTCCCCCAAATATTTATTTACTCATGTTTTCACCCTATTCTACTTTATATTTTTGCTTCTATTCTAATACAAGAACTCAAATAGATGATTTCTGTCTCCCTTTCCTAACTTGCACCTAGTAAGGATGCTATAAATATTTATTGATTACAAATGTTATAAAAGTTAATAAAGACTTAGAATGTAATCACTAATTAGAAGTATGGTTATTGAATTTTTAGCCACATCCCTACCTTTGAACATGTACATGTCAAAGGATATATTCCTTAAAATCAGCAGACTGCACTTATACAACTTTAATAGATGAGTCTGCTGTCCTCCCTGACCTATCAAAAGTTTTGAAAGTCAACAGTGGATTTGGATTACTATAATGATCAGCAGTTTGATTGACCTGAGTTTTCGTATTCTTCTTATTTCCTTCTGGCTCATTATATAAATATATCATATTTTGCAACCTTCTGGTCAAACTTCAGGAATAATTGTTACCTTCAACAAAATGCAATCCCACTCCCCAGTGTCAAAATATAAGGGCTTGATTTGAGGCTGTCTGCAATGGCCCTTCATGGATTGAAAAATACATTGTTTGTTGTGAAGGCAGAGTATGAAATAGCCTATGGATTTTGAAAACAAAGGCTATATAAGGGGAAATTTATATGAATTTAGCTTGTAAAAATATAGTCACCCCTAAGTTAGCCCAAATAAACTATAGGTAAATTATAGTGTGTTTATGGCATATCTAATACTACACAAGTCAACTGCATACTACTTTCTATGCATTGCCCAATTAAACCATCTCTATGAATTTTCCAATAGAGAAATGCTTGGGAACTCTCATCCCTGAAATAAAACAAGATTTAAACAGTAATTCTTGGACCACAATAGTCTATACAGATATTATTCAAAAGTTAACATGCTATGAAGACAGTGTGTTTGTAAGAACAGAAAATTCTTAAATTATGGTAAGAGGGAGTACTTGAGTAGCTACCAAATGCTCTGGCCTTCTGTGATGCTCATCTTTCTGGCCTGATTGCTAAAGTCAAACTGGGTGCATAAGCAAAATGTGGTGAACAAAGCTGATGGTGCCTAGAAATTAAAAGATATAGTGCCTGGAGTCTAAAAATCTTGAAAATAGCAAGTGGCCATCTAGCAGAGGAACAACAAGCCCACATGCAAGAAGCCCACCAGCCTTGAGATCAAGAGGTATTGACAGGATCAAGTATCATGAATCTGAAAGCCGACAACAAACGAATGTATTGATGCAAATTATGGGGGTCTGAGAGGAGACCCAAAGTCCATCTGTAGACAATCAGATATTCCTTTACAGAAGGGTCACAAGGTAGCAATGAGTTAGCCAGGGTGCAGCATAACACTAACAAAACAAATCGCACTCCTCTAGCTTTTTAATACTTACCCCAGTCCCATTATCATCACCCAGGTTCTACCTTACACATTCGGCTAAACCAGAGCATGTACACTGCTACAGATTAGGGCTTTCAACACATTGAATCCAGGCCAGATATCTACCACTCACCCCTACCCAAGAAGCATCATGGGAGAATAGATAACATGAGAGTAAGGGAAAGGTGGAAGGAGAATGGAGAGAAATGGGGGACTGACTGCAATGATCAACTTATTCCAAGTCCCTCACCAGGGGGATGTACAACAGAAACATGGGCAAAGGGAAACAGCAGATAGTGTAAAATATGAAAGCAATACTAATTTATAATTTATCAGCGGTCCATGAGAATAGGAGTGTGGGGGAATTAGGGAAATATGAAGAGCTAATACCAAGGGCTCCAGCAGAAAGAAAATGTTTTGAAATTGATGATGGCAGCATATGTATAAATGTGTTTGATATAATTTATATATGGATTGTTATAAGAGCTGCAAAAGCATGCATTACATTGATTTATTAATAGAAATTATGTTAAGTATAAAATAAATGTATAATGCTGAGAGAGAACTATTTTGAATAGTTTATATATAACAATTACTGTTGAGGGCAAAGATACATACATGCTAAGAGACAAAGTTCGTTTCTTTCAATACTTTGATGGACACTGAACTCTTCTCTCCACCACGCCCAAAAATGACAACTCAGAATGCAAACTCACTGGCATCAGCTCAATTGTGACTCATAGCCAACCCGTAGGACGGAGTTGAAATGTCCATGTAAGTTTCTGATACCGTAACACTAACTTTTTACTTGAGGAGAAAGTCTCATCTTTCTTTATAATTTCATGTTGAATTATTTTCTGCTTCTACCAGTAAAATATTCCACACTGCCAAATGTGTGGAACTAAAAATTGAACAATCACTTTCATCAAGTAAATTTTGACTTACAGTGACACTTTAGGGCAGGGATGAGCCGCCCTACAGAGAACCTCTTTCCAGCAGAAAGCCCCATCTTTCTCACACTGGGTGCTTGGTGGATTTGAATGCTGCTCTGTGGGTAGCAGCCCCCTACATTTGCAGAACTCAAGGATGTAAAGGGAAAGTTATATGCAAATTGCATTTTTGAAAATTTATTTTGCATCTTCTCAAAAACATGTTTCCTAAATTTAATTTTCTGATATTTTTCTATTTCTTATTAATTCTACTGGTCAAAACTGAAGAAATTTGGAATTATCTTTAGTTCCAACTATTAAAGACATGAGAATTACTATCATCTTTAATCACATTTCATCCTAAAATTAAAAACAGAGATGATCAACTTATAATCATAAGCTTAATAGTTTAAGAATTTATTTTAAAGATATCTTGCTGCAGAGAGTTGTTGGAAGCAACATTTTAATGTATTGATTGCCTGTAAGTCATTAAAATTCCACAGAAGTTCAGAGTCCATATTTAAATCAAAGCCCAAAATGATAGCAGCACTGTACTCCCAATGTTGCTCCTAAGTGGTGTGAAATGGATTTATGATAAATTTAGAAAATGAATTTTGATGAATCTGAAATTCCTTGTTCCTAAATAGTAAAAACAATTTTATTGAATGTTCTTCAGACTAGACAACAAAGATTAATGCCAGAAGACTCTAGCCGATTTGCAAAGTTCTATCAAAAGGTTGCCAGTGTGTTAGAGCATCTTGTTTCAAAAACATTTGTGTAATTAAGTCATAACAGATTTTTCACCCTTTTTAAATATGTGAAACTGACTAAAAAGTAATAGATTGACTCAGCCTTTCAGAAGTTCGAAGAGATGGTAACTTGAATGAATATTATATTATTCTTTAACTCGAGTTTAAAAAGAAGGGGCAAACTTTGCAAAGGGTAAAATCCAAAATCAGTTTAGCGTTTTCAGTTACTGTTTTTTTTTTTAATTTTCAATTAAAGGGAAAAAAAAGAAAACAAAAATAGACAAACAAAAATGACAGGCAAACAAAAATAGGCAAAAAAATCAAATTCATGCCATTCAGTCATTACTACTATAATCAGTCATATGGTTTGGTTTACAGGATTTTCAATTTAAGCTTTCTTACATTTAATATATATAAGAATTGGGTGAATCCTATATTTTATATTTGTGTGAATTTCATTTTCTTTCATTCTTTATATTATGCAAAATTTTGATATGAACCACAGGCAATGGTAAATTATATTTAATAAAAATGCTTTCTCAAAATCAGACAAAAGAACACTGATTCATATGTAATGCATAAACTTCATTCAATCAATATTTTGAAACTTATTGTTGAATCCATTTTGTCAAAAGAAGGAATAGCAGTAATAAGTTGCAGTGGCCTGGAAATATTTTAGCTGTCAGCTATTGAGAATATTTTTCAGGGAAATAAGACAAGGTAGTTTTCTTAAAATCTGTAAATCAAGAAAATAGGCAATAAAGCAGTATATAAAGTGCTCAGGGACACTTGTTCATGAAATTTATATAATAGATGAAAGCTGTTAACATCATTACCTGTTCCATGAATATACAGATGGTGTAATATTCCAGAATCCTTAATCTATCACCTCTAATAGACATACTAAATTTCATTTTGAACAGCAAACACCTAAGTTGCAATCATCAACATCAGTACACCAAGGACTGTTTACCCTTTGAGTGGCATATTGTTACATAGGAAAGCTTTTGACATATATTCCGTGGAACTGGAATAGAACCTCTATCCCAGTGGGCCGCAGTCCCGCGCACAACCACTACGGCACGGGGGCTTAGCCCGACATATTTTCAGCTTCAAAATCTGCACTCTTGAAATTCCTCACCTGATTCCATATTATATACCTTTTGATCCAGAAGCTCCAAATAATTGTCACTACATATGATCCTTTTTTATTGTTGATGTTGTCAATTATCTGGCCAGGTTTTCTATTCATGTATTATTCTAGTGAATGAACCAATACTGTTTACTGGTGATCAGACTGAAAAAGTGATTTTTCTACATATTACATTCTATTCTGCATTAAAATGTTCAGTAAGAAATCTCAACTTGTGTTTAATGAACTTGTGCTATTAAAATAAATTGCTCTCACATCATATTAAGTCATGATAGTGTCATGAGTGGGTTTTCAAAATTGGAATATGACTTTAATACTGGTTAGGTAAACTATCTGATCACTCTTACCTCTCAAAATAGAAAATATTTGTTTAATGATATAGTATGCAATGTGCGATTGGAATAATTTTGCAATTATTTAAACAGAATGCTTATAATATAGTGACTACCATCACATCCATTTACACACAGACATACACACAAGCATCCACAAAATTGTATAGCCACATTAGGAAACCTTTACCATCAAACCTAAGGAGTGAAGAGTCATATTTTCACAGAAAAGAATTGTTTGATTCTGTTTCTACATCCTCACCAGGATATACATTCTTGTTGTTTTTAGATACCATCACATCAGTACCAATTTGATTACCTTATGTACATAGCTACCTTAGTATACCAGAATGAAACACTGCTTGTCTCCATTATCCTCACAATTGCTGTTTGAAGCTAATTCTTACAATCATATTCAAAGTAGTTCTATAGATCTTCCAATGCACTCTTCACAGATATTTCATTTGATTACATTCAAAGTCTGGATGCAAATATTATAGATTCTCTTGGAGTTTGAATCCATATTGCTAAATGTTCTAACCAGGTAGCTCCAAGTCAATTTATGTAGCACTTTTCTGGACATATCTGACAAGCGTGGACTAGTGATAAATTTGTGTTGTCCAACACACACATGCTGACTGAACTTGTGTAAATTCAGTCTGTCTTCTTGTTTCAGTTCTCAAGCCATAAAAATCATTCTCTCATGGTTTACTTGTTGTCATAGTTCTTAAGGGCCCTCAAGTCAATTCCTACACGTAGTGATTAGGTGTACAATATCATGACACTCTGCCCAGTCCTGCTCCATTCTCGAGTGAATATGGCTGATCCCATTATCGCACAAACTCTGCCAATCCATCTCTTAGCGGGTCTTCCTAGTTTGCGATGACCTTCTGCTTTAGCAAGCAGGATGTCTTCTTTCAGGGACTTATTTATCTTAATTACTTTCCCAAGTCAGTCTGGCAAGTCTGACTATCTTATCTTCTAAACAGCATTCCAGCTGTCCATTATTCAACATAGTTTTGATCTTAATTCTGGAAATATATGGTGGCTTCAATATTCTTTAGCAAATCATGATTCAAATACATTTATTCTTCTGCAGTCTTCCTTTCCCATTATTTAATTTTAGCATGGAGAAGAGGGGATTAAAGCATACCCAGCATTGGTCTACCTTAACTTAATCCTCAAAAATATGTCTTAATAATTGAGCCTTTGAAAGAGGTCTTGTACAGTTGTTTCCGTTATCATGGATTATGTATCCAAGTAAAACGCAACTACTGACATCTTTGGTTTCTCTTGTTTATCATGATATTGTCTATTGGTCTGGTCATGATGATATTGACTCTCTGTACATTGAGTTGCCATTCAGACTTCATCTTTTCACTAGCAATTGCCTTAAGTCTCACACACTTAGCAAGCATATTGGTGTCCCCAACAATTAGAGCCCTGTTCCTGCTTCTGCGACCCCACCTGGAACTATAGTTTATTGATCCACCACCAACCTTGTGTTCTTGACACTTCTCCTTGACTATTGTGACCTTTTGCTAATGGTTTCACTCCTCTATATATGCTTTCTCTTCTTGCTGTCCGTTAAGACTTGAATAAATGTTCTCTTACAAAATACTTAAAATTAATAAATGTTGGCTGACTGACCAGTTCTTCATGATACTGTGACTTTATGTATTCTGCCCATCTTCTTTTGATGCTAAATGCGTTGTGCAATATTTTGCACATGGGATGAATAAATAGTGCAACTCAAACATTGAATTATTTCTTAAACTTTTTAGCTGGAGATAGGCAAAGCATGTTCTTCTTGTTCTCGTTATGTTTTTATGTCTTTGCACATTTCATAGTGCCTACTTTCTTCTCTTTTCAAGTTTTACTTTGAGATATTCTGTAGTTTAACTTTGAAAATTCCAGTTCAGTGTTTTTGGTCCATCATTTCTTTCATTTTTTAGCTAGTCTATGATCAAGTGCAAGTTTCAGAATCCTTTCTGACATCTGCTTTATTTGTTAAGTCTTTGTATTTTTTTTAGGAAGTCTTTGTATTTTTTAGTAATCTTTTGCTTTTTACATGCATGATATTTTTATGTCATCTCACAGCTCAAGAGGTCTTTTGTCATTAGTGTTCAGAGAGTCAGATAACTTCTTAACTTATTCTTTAAATTCAGCTGATCTATTAGTCAAGATTGTATTTTGGATGTTGTGAATTTGGTCTAATTTTCACTTTAAATTTAGACTGTAAATAAAAGCTTGCTTATCATTCTACAGTTGCCCCTGGTCTTGTTTTGGCAGATGATATCAAATGTTTCATTTTCTTATTGTGCATATATTTAATTTAATCATCATGCTTTCCATTGATTTGCTAATAATGATTTTATATGTCTCATCATTTTGTACTAAATTTTGCCTATTTCACAGTTCACTCATAAGTTTCTTATATCACAAAATGTTATTTTTTTCTCAATTTTTTGATATTAATTTTCTCCTGCTGATTTCCATAATATAATTTGTGGTACCCCAGTAGAGTTGTAAATATTTAGGAACTAAGTTAGGGTGATTGGTCTAGTTTGCAATTTTCTTGATGTTATAGAAAAATGGATAGTAGTCTCACTATTGAGTTATAAAGAAATTTGCAAAGAATAAAGCTATACTTTAAAAAGTTCCTCAAATGACTCTATTTCTCTATCCTTGTAATTTTTTTCTTTTCCTGTTTTTACATTGGCTGTTCAGTGATTTATAATTTAAGATAGCACCACCATATCTCAACTGAGTTACAATTCTATTATGTACTATTAGAAACACGTAATTCTATTGTTATCAGTGACAGGCATGCACTGAAACAAAATATGGTATCAGTGCAGAGAGACATAACTGATGTTTGAGTTCTGATATAGTTTAATATTACTCAGTTATCATCTGATAAACTATAATTCATCTGGGAATGGAAGACAATCCAGTAACTAAAAATTCTGATGTATCTCTATATGTATATCTTGTTACACATACCATGAAATAATTCCTTGCTTAAAGAAAAATAATACCTATTAGTTGAAATAATCTTAGACACATGCATAAATTTTTACTTTGGTCAAAACCATTGTACTATATAAAAACACATCCATTACTACTTCAGTTTGTATTATAACTTTGCCATCAAGTTTATATTTGAAATAAACTACTTAAGTTTATATATGTAGACTATTAATATGCTTTGATATTATGTATTACATTGTGCATACAAAGATAATTATGTCTGACTCATAAATACTTCATTTAATTTTTCATTCTTTTGAGTTCTTCAAATATTTTGTTCCTATAATGAACAAAGTATGTTAGGTTGCGTTGTCTAAAGAAATAAAATCAGTGACACTCATGTATTTAAAAGGAAAAACTAAATTTCCAAGAAATCATTTTTTATCGGGAAAGTATCCCTCCCACTTCAAACTCAGGTCTATGGGTTCAGTGCTAGCCAGAGCCCTCTTCGGCCTCACAGAGCTGCAGGCAGATGAATGAGGAAGGTGAACCTGGAAGCAGGACGATCAGAAGCCAATGGGGTACAAGTCATGGGAATCCACGGATGGTGGGGTCATGGCTGGACTCTATGACCTCTCAAGGTCAGGAATCCATTTGACGCCTCCCCAGAAATCAGCCACAGAAGCTAAGAAAACAAGAAGGGGAAGGACAGAAGTGAGAGAGACAGGATCCTGGTGTCTCTTTTCAAGAGGCATTATCAGGCTATGAACTGGTTGATAATTAGATTCCATCTCTATCCATTCATCCAGATACAAGTTGATAAAAAATATAACCACCATGCATGGTAACAATAAAAAAGCAAAAGTGTTAATGTCTAATTATTGGATATTTTTAGGAATAATTGACACTTTGAGATTATAAAGTTGAATATTAGACCCAAATATCAAATCTTTAACATTTCATATTTATCGTGATTTCTTTATGATTTTCAAGGATATATACATAGGCATGGATAATACTAACTCTAATAAAGTGAGGAGATTCTTATCTTCATGCATTCAAGGATATACTGTATGCAAGGATATGTATTAATTATATTTCAGTGTAGATAAAGAGAGAAATGAGAGTTGATTCTTGGATGCATTAGGCTTTTACAAAATTCAAAGAAAGTTTGTTTGCTTTCTTATAGGAAGGTGTCTCAGAAAATTAATGGAAAATGGTATTAAGAAACTGAATTTTTCCATGAACTATTTGTAACCCCTTTGCAAACTACTGTGCCTGGAAGATAATTAAAAAGGTAAGAAGTGTTACATTTTTCACATTTAAAAAGTGGCCCTTGGCTGCCTTATTTAGTAATTCATAATATTTTATAAAGTTTTTTGATTATATAAATTGCAATGACTGATATTTTATGTTTTCTTACAACAATTTTTGCCCTGGAAAGGTTTTAAGACATATTTTTTAAAGTTCTGATGTGTTTTTACTTTGTCCATAATAGAGTAATAGAGTAAGTTTTTTTTTCCTATGAAGAAATATATACACAATTTCAGCCCTACTGTAGTCAAGTGGATTTGGATACATAGTAATCCTGTACAGAGCACAACATAGGGTTTACAAAGCTGTAAAGATTTATGTGAACGTGTGCCAGTTAGTTCTCCTTCAAAATTGTTGATGGGTTTGACTAGCCAAATTTTTATTAACAATTGAGTGCTTTAATCCCTGATTCATCATGTCCACTATAAGACTATAATATGTTACACACCATATGAAAATATAGCCAAGTAAACTGGTCATTGAATTCAATAAAACATACAGCCTCCTAAGGACCCTAGCTGCTAATTTGCGGACATTTGTAATGCTTCTTGTATAAGTAGAACCCACGCAGAGAGGAAGATTCCCGTTGGCTATTGCGAATCAATTCAACCTTGGAACATCGATCCAAGCAAGACAGAGTCCTTGTTGCAGTCATTGGTGTGGTGTCATAACTGACTCGTCTGGACCCTCTCTCGCTAGAAGACCAGAGTCAGTCCTTCCTGCATGCTCCAGCTGTCTACCTACTCTGATGACAAGGGTTCTTCTTCCCATGGCACTCTAAGGCACAGCTAGGTTGCATCATGTGTTGCGATACCCACACAGAGACACAGACTGTCCTCACAATTAGGGGATCTATTAGAGAAACTAGCAGGTTCTTACAATTCGGAATTCAGAAACATTTATGATATAGTCAGGAGCATCTCTCCTCAGATAGGAACCATGTTTCTCTGATCCTGAGCCTCCCAGCCACCTAGTTAGTCCCTTGGCATCTGCTATCCTGGGTCAGGAAGCCCCCTTGTGAGCCTCTGTCTCACATTGCCTTAATCTTGGTGACCTTCTTTTGGCTCCGTCCCCTCGTCTCCAGGTCATAGACTGTAGTGTTCTAGCCTTGATCTCCACTACCTCAGACAGAGATCGGCATTGTGCTCTTCTGCTGATCCTACACTTTCACTCTCTGTTCCTGTTTTAAAGATGGCACAGGAGGTAGTGACAACAATCAATCAACCAATCCCCTTTCCCAGCACCGGCACCCCCACCTTCTACATATATCCTACTTGCCTGGTCCCACTCAGTCAATTACAGAGACATGGGGAGGGGAACCATATTCAGAAATTTTACTCCACTATCTATAGTTGACAATTTCAAACGTGTCTCAGTTTATCATCATATTGCTTGTGATTCAGGTGTGAGGAATTTTTTATTTCTGTTACATAAAGTTGTTATCTATATTGAAGACTGAAATGCTTGTTCTTTCTCACTTACAGCAAACAAGGTTGTATTATCAATGTTTGTTCACAAGTATTCCTTCAATCTCGATCCCGTGTTCTTCTTCATATGATCCAACTTCTTGCATTATTTGCTGAGCATATATATTGAATGATAAAAATGTCAAAAAAATTTAGAATGTGAAATAAAGAACGTTGAGTTAAGGAATATTTTTCAAAGGATAAACTTCCATTTCAGTGGAAAACCTTATCAGTCAGAAATTTCCTCTTGAAGTTTTGCCATTCTTGTTATTTTTCTATACTTCTAAAACATGTAAAAGGAACACAGTGCAAGTGTCTCAATTCCAGATTTGCTCTTTAGGCTTTGTAAAAAAATGATACGTAGCGTACTTATTTGAGAAAAGATTAAAGATGGAAATACTGTCTTTAGAACTAGAGTTTGATAAAGTAGGTGGATTTGGACCTTTTGATGGCTTTGGTAAAGAAAGCAATATGATTTTGAAGCAGTTCTTGGTCTGACCTCAGGTATACATAAATGTAATAGATTACAAAGGAGTCAAACTTATGGAACGTTTTCAGCCCAAATCAAACATCTTCAAAGAGTGTGTCAGTAGGCCAAATTTTTATGAGACACTGAGCTCAACTTTTATGATGTAGTCCACAACGACATTGGTCTAAATACTTCTTTGATAAATGGTGTCTAGGGTTTAAATAACTTGTGAACAGCCGTCTTATGTTCAACTCTTGTTCTTTCTCAAGCTGAATAAAAGAAGTTTGAAGAATATCAAAGTGGCATGGAAAAAGTTAGTAAATTAATGAATGGGCCAAGGGATCCACACTCTTACTGTCTCTGAGATGAGAACTCAATGAATCTTGGAACTGTAGTCAATCACTCTGAAAGAAATCACAATAAAAGATCCTCAATCACATAGGGGGAAACTGGAAAAAAAAAAAAAGGTAAAAAGTCATTTAAAAAAAAACCAAAACAGATATACTGGTCAGATAAAGACTAATGATGTTGCTCTCGTTAGAAGTCAGTAAATTGGTTTGGATTCACTGTTGCCCTTTGCACACAACCCCTGTCCCCCCCAAAATACCGAGTGCTGCCTTCCCTGAGTTGTCCATATGTTTGACCCCATTGCTGCAGGCACTGTGTCACTTTATATTGTCTAAGGCTGTCTTTTTCTTCACTCTCTCTCCACTTCATCAAACATGATGTTCTTTTCTAGGGACTGATTTCTACTGATAGCCTTGCTGAAGGACATAGGACAGAGTCTTGTCATCTTTGCCTCTAATGAACATTCTGGCTATACCAATTCCAAGACAGATTCACACATTCCTTTGGCAGTCCATGGTTATTTCAATATTCTTCCAGAGCATCATAATTCAGATGTATCAATTCTTGTTGGATCTTTCTTAGCTAATGTTCCTCTTTCACATGCATAGGAGGCTATTGAATATATGAAAGAATTGTAATAATATAATATCAACCTGATGGAGGGATTGAATAAAGTTTAAATTGTGAATACTTTGTTTACAGAAGGCTATGTACAACAGTGGAAACTCAACATGCATTTTCAGACGCTACAGATAGATTAAGCTTCAAGTAACTCCTCTGTGACCACAGTTGAAGGAAGTGAATTGACCTGGTAAGAACATTGTACAGTTAATTATGGAAGATGTAGTTGGGTTGAAATGTAGCATTATATCATTTGATTTCCATCATCAATTTGCATTTTTTTCAGATGACAAACAAAAGGGTATGGAGAGAGGAATACATTCTTGGATTATATTCTTGGACTAACTCCTGTTAGTCCCTTCTGACAGCAGAGCACGGATAACAGCCTTGCAAGCATGTAGAGTTTATTGGAAAGTGAATTATTGCAGTCAGGTTAATTTTTGACATATTTTTTCTTTTTGAATTATTTTAAATTTATTCTACTTTTTAATATTTTCTACTTTCTTTTCTATTGATATTTTTATCTGTTTTACTTATATATTGCTTGGGGTTTTTTTATGTGTTCCTGTGTATGAAATCCAGGATAGGTAAATCTGCACATACAGTAACTGGATTAGTGGTTTCTTTGGGTATGGCAAGGAAGGAAGGGAAAATATGGAACTAATAGTGACTAGAAGAAAGAAGAAAATGGTCTAAATTGTATTGTGGTTATAATTGTAAAAATCTTCTTGATATGACTGAACATTTGAATTGTGCAATAAGTAAATTATGTGCCTATAAACCTGCTTAAAATTTGAAACAGGAAAACATCATGGATCCAATCAGGTACACTTTAGTTCTGAAAATGATATCTTTAATTTTTAATATTTTAAGATCTTCTACAACAGAGTCACTCAATGGAAGGACTCCCCGTTCTGTTGGCTCTTGCTTCCATAAGCATTCTATGTGAAGTTAACTAGGAAATGCTTGATATCTTCAATCTTTCCTGTATTTATCACGATTGGTCCTGTTGTGAATATTTTTGTCTGCATTGAGTTGTAACCCATCCTGAAGGCTATAAGCCTTAATATTCAACCATAAGTGCTTCAAGTGCTCCTCACATCAAGCAAAGTTGGGGCATGTGTATAATGGTGGTGTTTATTAAATGTTCCTCCAATCAAATTGAGTAGGTATGAAATGGGATGCATACCTGATAAACATGTTTCTTGATGCTTAAACATACTGTATTCCCTTGCTCTGTTTGCAAAATTGATTCTTGATCTAGGTACAATTTTTAGTGAACACCGTGAAGTATTCTGGAATTCCCATTCTTCCCAAGGTCATCCATACATTGTTATGGTACACATAGTCAAACGCCTTTGCATATTCCATAACACACAATTAAAAACCATACTGGTATCCTTTGCTTCAGGCCAAGATCTCTCTGGCATCAACAATGATATCCCTTGTTCCATGGCCTTGTTTGAATCAGGCCTAAAACTCTAGCAGTTCTCTGTCAGTGTCTTCCTGAAACCATTCTTGGATGATATCAGTAAAATTTTAGCTGCATGTGATATCAACACTATTGTACAATACTTTTTGAATCCTGTCAAGTTTACTTTCTTTCAAATGGATGAAATATAGATCTTTTTTACAGTCAATGGGTAAAGTAGCTGTCTTCTAAATATCTGGGCATCACAGACAGAATCATACTTCTTGAGATACACCTTTTCATGACGAATATAATGACAATTGTCTTAATCTGTCATTTCTTGACATATTAAAATATATGATCATTATTTATTCAAAATAGCGAGTACCTCATTAACACTTACAATACACATCTTTATGAATTCCATTTCATTTTGAGGAGTTTAAATTTTCACGGATTCATAATTCACAAGAGTAAGATGGTGCTTATTGCTCCAGTAACATTTGCAGTCTCAGAAACTCAGCAGCTGTTCTTCCCATTTCTTTAAGGCTGCCGTTGGTTAGCAGTGACTCGATGGCTATGCATCAAATTCAGACATCCCAATTTACAATGGTTAATTGAGGTTTGCAACTGTCTTTTCTCATTTTGAGTCATGCCCCATCAGTAAATGAGAGTCTCTAGGGCTGTATATGGGAGGAGTGAGTGGGCATTCAAAGTAAAGTGGATTTTTTTCAATGCTATGTATTTATTTGTATATTTATTTTACAAAACAATGCTATCACCTTCAAAGTACTCTCCATTACACTTAATACATTTGTCAAAGGTGTGAATCCATTCTTGGAAACAATTTCCAAACTCCTCTATTAGGGGAGCTAATGATACTTCCCTCAATTTTTCCTTCACCTTTCTACATCATCAAATCTCTGTCCTTTCAGGTCCCTCTGCAGTCACAGAAACACAAAGGTGTATGGAGTAAAGTCGGGTGAATAAGGTGTGTGTGACATGAGAGGCATGCTGTCTTTTACCCAAAAATCTGGCAAACTGAGATGGTTGCATGAGCAGGTACATTCCAATAATGGCAAAACTATTCTCCCATTTTCCAAAAATCAAGTCTTTCTCTCACACACTGCTATGCAATCCTTTCAGAATCTCTAAATAGAAAACTTTTTTAAGAGCCTAGGATGGTGGAATGAGCACCAAATACACCATTACCTTCACATCAAAAAAGCATGCAGACAGATGAGCACGGCCTTGGTCATTGATTTCACCTGTGGTACTTGTTTGGGGGACAAGATGAAGATGGTATCTTTCACTGGCTTGATTGATGCTTCTTTTGGGGTTGTAATAATAGCATCATGTCTTATCACCAGTAATGGTCATGGGGGAAAATAGCTGGGTTTCTTTGGAGCTGTTCCTTAAAAACATGCCGTACTTCCACTCAGGGCTCTTTTCCTGGTCAGTAAGAATCTAAAGCATAAAATATACAGTGATCCATCCCCTTACAATACTTTCCTTAAAATTCACTAAATTAAGCTCCAAGACCATGCAGATATCTTCCCTATCTCAATGGTCTGTTGTTGGTCTTCAAGAACAAACACATGAATTTGGTTGACATTTTCATTTGTTCAGGAAGTTGATGAACATCCAGAATGAGGTTAGTCATAAATTGACATTTCACTTTTTTTAAAGAAAACCACTCATGCACTTGAGTTTTTCTCATACTCTTTGTAAGCTGCATTCAACATCACAGCAATTTCTGTGACATTTTTCCTGAGCAGGAAACAAAATTTCACAGTCACACGTTACTCTTGTAAATCAGCCATACAAAAACTGAGGTTCAAGTGAAATTGCTTTTATAAAAAAAAAATTATCCGTGACCAGGGAAAGCTTCTAACTGAGAGTGAGTTGCTGGATGCTGGTCTAGCAGGGGGAAATACATGCTATGAAATCTAGCTCAGTGGACCTTTTCTTCTGGTTTTATGGGATATCCTCTCATGCATGCAGCCTTTACTCTATTTGCATTATTATTAAGCCAGCTTTTCCTCAGTAATATTTTGAGTACTTTTCAAACCTGAGGGGCTCATTTTCTGGCACTATCTCTGACAAACTCATTAGTTTAAAGTATCTCACAACTCTTATAAATTATAGAAAAGGGTTTCAGGGTTAGTTCCTCTGACATAGACAGTCTATCCTTTTTCGAAGTTTTTTTCTTAGTCTGGAATCTCTGCTGAGATTGGTGCAGTCTGAGTGGCTCTGTGTTATCTGATGTGCCAGTGACATCCCTTCCATTAGCAGAGGAATGCAGAAGCTACCATAGTAAGACACTTTCACCTGTGGCAGAGACTGATGAAATTCCTGAACTGTTCACCATTAGTCATTTTTATGACTGGAGCTGAGATTCTCCCTCTGGCTCATTTCTACCTCCAAAATAAGACATATTTAAAGGTGACCAGAAATACTAGAAATATTAGTACAAATGTGTGCTTTGTAGAATAATCAACAATTTGAGATCAAGGGGTAACAATTGCCCAAGGGTAAAGTGCAGAAGGCAGAAAATTTAAAGAAAGATGAATGGCAATTGAAAACACTAGGAGAAAGTGTGATAAGGAAAGCTAACATATAATATTTATAATCAATGAGGTGAAAAATATGCATGATTATGAACAGAAGACTGACTTTCTCTGTAAATCTTCATCAAATTTACAATAAAAAAAGCCCTAGGAAATTATATAGATAAACATTGTGTCAGGCAGGTTTCTCTTAGAGAAATAAAATCAGGACACTAGTAATTCTCTTTATATATTTATATATAGAGAAAGGTATATAAGATAAGAAAGAAATAGTTAACTATCTATAAAGCAGTACACATTGCTCAGTGCAACTCACTTGCGTGAGGCAGCTAGGAGACTGGCAGTCCTTCAAGTCTTGAGGGCCGCTGAGCAGTCCTCTATAGAGCAATTCAGGCTATCTGGTCACAGGCAGCAAACAGCAGAGCAGGTCACCAACAGTCAGCCAGATGACAGAGTCCAACTGTCCCCAGCTCAAGAGATGTATATCCCAGGAACGTGGCGAAGTAGGGCTTGAAGGCACCGCAACGCACAGCTACACAGTTCACCGATTAGGTGTCTCATGGGCAGTGTTGCTTGGAGGTCGAGGCACAGGACGAACAAGGCAGCTGTCTGGTCTGAAGTTCCAAAAACAAGAGAGAGGGCGGGACTCGCTGAGCCCTTCCTATCTCTGCCCTTCAATTCATCCCATGTGTTCACTGGCTTTGTCGTCACAACAGACCCACCAATCATCTGTGGCCATGTTGGCACAACAAACCTACCCATCACAAACATCTATGTTTAATCATTACAAAATCTGTATTAAAATTAAGTAGAATTGATTAAATATTTTAATTAATTAACTACTATTTTGTTAAAATAAAATTACATAGATATAATTGTTAATATTTATAATGAAAAAGACATGATAAATATTTGGACTCCTCAGAATAGTAATATTTTAAAAATAAATTTGATTTTGAACTGTCATTACAGGGCTCATTACCTCAAGTTATGGTGTCCTCTAGCCATGAAATTTGTTTATGAAATATGCTTTGAAAGAAATCATGCCAAAATATTTTGTGTTGTATTTTATAGTATTCTTTTAGATATAAAGAGTTCAGAAATTCAAATTTAACTTGTTGCAAACATCAAATTCTTGTTAAAATTCAACAAATACAAATAATCAAGAATGAGGTTATTAAAAAATGCAAGTATCTTGATGAATTAAGTTTTCTTGTAGATCATGGAAATAGATATAAAATCCATGTAAAACATTAAGTAGACTAATGCTGTAACATTTGTTTAGGATCAAGACAGAGAATCAGAAACTGAACTTATCCTCTGAAAATCTAAATTTGCTCATGCACAAATACCATACATGAGACATTATTTTCAGAAAATTGACATAAACAGTACAGGAAACACAGATGAGATTAGCACTATCATTGCTTCAGAATATGATAAACTACTTCTATTGGTCAACAAATGTATGTGGAAAATAAAGTAAAAGAAAAACTATACAAATTAAGAGATAAAACATTTCTTCAACCACATAGAGCACTGTGGAATTTTATTTACAACGAGTCCATTTGGGCCCTCTATAGTAGGAGTGAAGACTATTTCATCTGCACAGAACATTGAGAACAAAAGGAAACAAGCAAACAAAAACTCCCTGCCAACAAGTTGATTCTGACTCAACAACCCTACATGGGTTTCTGAGAGTGGAACTCTTTACCAATGCAGAAATCTTCATCTTTGGCTCCTGGAGTCACTGTTAATTTTGAACAGAAACAGAACTGTTTGTATAACTGATCTGTAAAGGTAATTGAAGTTTTACAATAATACTCAAGCAATTAATTGATCAGAGAAAATTATTTCTAATAACTGTCATTTCTTGGTAAAATGAATACAACCTTTGAGTTTTGAGTACTTAAATATTGTACAACTGCTATTCTATGCCTTTTGTGTGCATTTTTACTTTGCTTGAATGTGTGCTTATAGATAATTAAAAGTTATTTTGTTGAGATAGAAGTCATTAACCACATGAGAAAAATGTCACAACTTTTTTGTCCTATTTGATTGAATTTTATTATTGGAGGTAGAGTAGCACAAAAAGTAGAGAAATAGGAGATGTTAGTATTGATGGATTGTGAATAGTGAGGATGAGAACTTAATTTGGAAAGAACAACTAGGAAATAATGAAATAACGATGCACCGTCCCTACTGCTCACTGCCACGAAGTCACTTCTGACTCACAGCAACTACAAAAAGGACTTTCAAGGTTTTTCAATTTTTTTTAAGGGGGGGGCTTTCAAATCTTCATGGGAGCACATAGCTTCCTCTTTTTCCTACAGAGCAGCTAGTGTATTGACTTTATAAATAGCACACCAGTGCTTATCAAATAGTACCATCAGAGCACCGAATAGTGTCATAGTTAAATCATAAAATTTGTTTTGATGCTACATTTACATGTGATTTTGATATGATTCATTTGGTTCAAGTGTTCTTACCCAAGAATCAAATGGAGTTTGATTTTGCAATTTATTTATTTTTAATGTTTGGCATGCTTTTAATGTTTGCTTCTTCCAATCTTTTGAGTGTGTCTAGAAATCATAATTTTACTCTATGAAGATGATCTTGTAAACCGTAGTAAATTCCTCTTGAGTAGAACTTGAAAAAGACAATTAGTGCTATTATGATTCTTCCATATATGATTATGAAGCATACTGATCCTCTAGTAGTAGTTATTGCCATATGTGTCTTATGATCCTTGAACTAATGATGACAGAAATGGAATTGACTCTGTCTTGTGCATTCTTTGACTTCTTGACTTGCAATAGTCAACTGCTCAATTAGTTAATATGAAAGTAAAAAACTGGCCTATATTTAATATTTATGATATTTAAGGAGATTGGACTATACTGGGTATATATTCACAACTATCAGAAATATTTTCTTAAGAATATGCTCTAACTAATTACACATAGATTTTCTTAGATGATACATAGTTGCTAAAATATAGTCCTTCCAGAGTTTCTCCTGAAAAAGTATACGAAAAAAAAATTGAACAGTTTCCCTTTATTATACTAATAGAGTTTGCTTTAGGCAAGCACTGTAATCGGTAATAAGTAGACAATCAAATACACTGAAGAGAATGAGATTATAAAAATTTTTCATGTAGTGGCCAGGTTGTTATAAAAATGGACATTGGGGCTGAGCCCCAGTGGCATAAGTGGTTGAGTGTGGGCTGCGGCCCGCAGGCTTGGTGGTTCAAATCCAGCGGCAGCTCTTAGGAGCAGCACTGGGTGGCACCGAGGACCACCAGAGGCAGTGATGCCCAACAACAACAACAACAAAAATGGACATTGATGTGACAGAAAGAGAGAAGAAAGAGAAGTTATAGTTATAGACTATTGATGGCTCTCTGGAGCGGCACTGGGTAGCCCACAACCACCAGAAGCAATGATACCCACCCCCCAAAACAAACAAACAAACAAAAAGAAGCAGACTGCCACAGTTATAGACTATTGAAGAAAGATTCACAAATAGAGTGACAGGGTGTTCTACCAAGTGTTCTGTTCTGTCCATTAATAAATGGGGTGGAAATTGAGAATATGAACATCTGATATGTAATATTATTCAGTCTAGTCATCACAGCCTCAAATGCCAAGGATTATTTTTCTTATGATTCATCCACTGGCAGTTTGTTTCTCCTGGTGTGGTCAAACTGTAAAATTAAGAATAGATGGAAAAGTATTAAATTAAATTTAACTCTTGTACTTCAGTATGTCATCTTATAGACAAACAAGATAGCATAACATTCCTAGGTAACGTTTCGGGTGGAGCAGGTAAGCAGAGAGGAAGGAAGCTGAATCTCAGAGAGCTGTCAGGGACAGTTTAAAGATCTCTAACTGATTTAATAATACTATAAACATAGTCAAATATATACCATAGTTCTATTCCTTTGTGCAGCAGTATGAATAATTTTTCATTATGCAGGGAAGAAAATTATAAGGAAGGAGAGACTTACAAACAAGACTGTATTTTCTTTATTTTTAACTCTGGTTTATGGTACAGAGAGTTAGGTTTTATAATGCACCTCACATATTCACACTACAGCTATATATTGCCAGAGTGCAATTTTATTTTACTGTTACTACTACTCATTCCACCAATAATTCTTAAATACATAGAAAACTGAATAACAGTACTCCACAGGAATAATCTGAAATATTGAGAATTATCTCCATTTATTAGATATATTTTTACCTTATAACCCCATAAAATTTGAGTGTGTTAAATATAGCTTTATGCTTTGTTTTGTGTATTAAAATATTTTCCTCTCAATGTGAAAATAGAAAATCATCAAACTGTATGAAAATAAATTATATCTTATGTTTCAATGGTATATTATACTAAATAAGATATTTTCTTTCTGAAATATTTTATTTTGATTTGAACAATGAATAGAGAGAAGATATTAAGGGCAAAGGTATCTATCACACAATCATGGTATTATCCATTTATATAATGTCAGCTTATGAGTGTTGTTGATCTTTGGTGTCATGCGTTAGATTTTAACACATGTGCTGAATCTCATTCAGTAAATTTATGACTTATAATTATGTACAAGCCATTTAATTAATAATGATCCAGATGACAAGGTCATACAGTATATATGGAAATGAACTTACATATCATATATAGCATCGATACACTATATACATCAGCAGGTCTCTGGCTTGTACAAATGACTAAAGAGTTGGGATGCCAGCGGAAATGTTAGTAGTTGCAGCCCCTTCAGAGGTACCTCAGAAGAGAGGCCTGGTGATCAATGTTGGACAGCCAGCCATTGAAAAGCCAAAGTGACATGTTACTCTGCTGCAGATATGCTTGCTGCGTGAATCAACTTCATAGCAACTGGTTTCCATGTGTGTTCGCATGCCATTAACATGGGAGGTATAGCAGTGCTGCTTGTAAAATTTTACTGTGATCTCCATTTTGCCTTTTTTGAGTGAATTTTCTTTATGTAGTTTATCTGAGATATCCATTTACGTAGGGTTAATTTATGAGTGCTGTTGATCTCTGCCGCATCCATGTCTCTTTAGAATGTATGTGTTCACCTTGTCTTTGACACTAAGGGTTACTACTCGATCCCTTATGCTTTAAGACTCTATGATTGCAGTCGAAACCATGGAGTTCATTCTTGACAGAAATATCTCCCACATTTTTTACATAGGAAAGGGCAAGTTCAGAGCTTTTTAAGGATAAAAGTGGTCACATTGAACTCAAAATAGCAGATAGGCATAATTTTCACAGATATCCTCTGCTTCACAATGCCTATGACAGTTACTATTTATTTCTTGACAGACTGAAAAAAATGTCAAACTCAGAACAACACTAGGAACAATATTTGAAAGACAACAATTTTTTTAAATGGTAAATTTATTAAGAAAATGTGTTTCTAAAATATTCATATAAGCTTTATTTAATGCAGTTTGCATAGTTTAAGGTTAGATTTTTGCAATGCCAGTTCTAAAAAATAATCAATCAAATTAACTTTTCTTAATTTAAAGGAATGGACTCACAAAAATTTTGAAAAATAACATATTAAGTGAAATGACATTTGACTCAACGATGGACCACATTTAATTAATTTGGATGCCAGAACATGTCCCTTCTTTTGTGAAGGGAACAATCAAAATGTTTGGAGAGATAGAGATATTAGACTGAAATGAACATGTGTGACCTGCAAACACATTTCACTCCCCCATATTTTATTAGAAACACAGATATACTCTCCCTTTACGCACACACACGTAACTAGTTCATGGTTACCAATATTTGATTTATACCAGATATTACTGAATAAAACTGGCTTATATTTTGGACCCACCATTTTTGGAAGTTACATAATTTCATACCAACTTGATAAATAGTTACAGGTGTGGAGCTTAGTTTGTCAATCAGGTCACAGTCTAAAGATGCCTTTTGTGGACCTGGCCTTCAAATGAGGATTTGGGGAAATCCCTTTCTTTATCTCTGGAGGCAGACCATACACTCTCCCTCTGCTTCATCTACTGTTGAAGAGACACTCTCAGCAGAAGGAACAATGTGATGATCTGTGCCAGCACAGAGATGCTTCCACCATCCCTGGAGCCACAAGATTTTGACCCACCAACTGTGATCTTCCTGCATTTGACATCATTGCATGCACTGCACTAGCATGAAGCAAAATTTATAGACCAGTATCAGATATATTGCCTGATATCGAATGTATAAACTTGATCCGGACTGGTTTAGAATGTTTTCATTATATACAGTTGCTCTTTGCTATAAAGGTCTTATACACATATGAGCCTTAACGAATTTGTTTCTCTAGTCCACCAGGCCTAACATATATCTGTCATTTTGTCATACAGTTTTGCCTTGCAGTTGCTATGATGCTGCAATCAATATCACTATCATTGAATACCATCAGGGTCATGCAAAGTAAACTGGTTTCAACAGAGCCCCCAAACAAACTATGATGAAAGAACAGGTTATCCAAGTCTGAGGAAATAGTCACAGAAATAATTATCAATAGCAAAGAAAACATTATTAGTATATTTAAGCCGAAGAATAGCGAACACTGTCAGACACAGTGCCAGAAGGTGAGCTCCTCACTTTGAAAGGCCCTCACAGTATGACTGAGGAAGAGCTCCCTTCTCAGTGCAGAAATAAACAATAAAGAGATGGGTAGAGTTAAGTTTGCAGCAATTTATTTTGCTGAGAAGACATAACTCAAAATGAGAACAAATGACCCCAAAATGACCCAAAACATCTATTAACAGCTGGAACTGAGTGTATGAAATATAGAACTAAGAGAATTGGAAATCACAAGAAACGAAAGGGACTACATTAAGATGCATTAATATCTTAGGCATTTGTGATCTGAAATGGAGTAGTAGTGATCATTCTATTAGACGATCAAGACATCCTGTTCAAGAATGACAATTTCCAGAAAGACATCACATTCATTATCGAAAAGGAAAATCTGATGAACACAATTATTATTCAAATTTATGCAAAATCACAAAAGCTAGT
>PVJH01020029.1:0-41514 GCA_004026705.1 Nesogale talazaci | reverse complement strand
GATCGGGCTTGCAGTTCCCAGAACCGACAGCAGGCGGCGAACTAACTCCAAGCGCTCAGCCCTTTTAGCGGGGGGGCAAAGAGGAATCTGGGCCAAAGAGGTGGGTCCCCTTAGGGGCGGGGTCATGCTCCCTTCTTTGCACCGCACCCAGCGACGGGGTTTCCAGGTGGAGGAGCCCAGGGAGAAGGGAGGAGGAAGAGAGAACTTGCTGAGTACCAGGCGGTTGTCTATGTTATTTGAATGACTCCCAGAAAACCATAATGAAAGGCCAGCTATGTCGGGCTCCGGGGGCTGGATACCATCAAGGATTCCGAATTAAACTCGCCCCCCTCCCTACCCACCCCCACCCCCCACCCCGGCCCCGGAAGAAAGCATGCTTACATGTCAAGCAGCGTGGTGGGGCGCGTTCCCTTAATCTTCCCAGTAACCCTCCCGCACAGCTCCGACCCCCCCAGGACTCCAAGGGGACCAGGCCCAGACGACTGGCACACACGTGGCAGAGCAGGCCAACCCCCCAGGGCTGGGCCTTCCTGGCCTGCTAGGTGCCCGGCCCTGCGCTGCTTGCCCTAGGCGCATGTGGGAACCCAGGTCCCCCAGGGCCACCGTGCAGAGCCACCTGCACCAGGTGGCTGCTCCACCTGCACCGAGTGCTTCCCGGGTGATGCGCTGATGTACACTGGTGGGTCTCAAACTTTGGGGTGCATTCGAAAGACCCGGGGGGTCTGATTAAGATACAGAGGACCGGGGTGCCCCTAGAGCCCCCGAAAGGATTAGTCTGGCGCAAGAGGGTGCGTCGCTGTCAAGCTCCCGGTGCTGGAGCTTTCGCGGGCTGCGGTCTCCGCGGTGTCCCGCGCGCGGTCTGGTGCCGCCCAGTGGCGTCTGCTAGGAAGGGCTGCGTGAGAAGGCTGCCAGGTGGGGGGGGGGGGGGCAGGGTACCCTAGGAGGCTGTGGGTTCTAGCAGCCCTGGAGGCTTCTGGTGGCCAGTTGGGCTCCCAAGCCAAAGAGGAGCAGTTGGAAACCAGCAGCCACTCTGCAGGAGAAAGGCCAGGCTTTCTACTCCTGTAAATTGATTTCTGGCAGGCTGCAGGGTCCTGGTCTCAGGGGTCACCTGGGACTGTCTCCTCTGTGCCAGAGAGGGGTACTGCTGAGGGGGCAGGGGAGGAGGAGGCGGCACCACTCACCTGTTGGCATTCTCCAGGGTCTCCACCTTCTTCCACAGTTCGTTGTTCTCAGATGTAAATGTCTCCACCCTGTGGGAGTGACGCAGGCTCAGGATCGGGCCCCCAGACCCCACCCTGGCCCTCCCTGCTCCTGCAGCCCTGAGCCCCACGGGCCCCTGCCTCTGGTGTCCCCGGAGCAGGGACCGTGGAGCGAGGGGCAGGCTGAGGAGTGGGCTCAGACGCCCTGTCCACCCCCCCCCCCCTCCCGCCATCTCAGGACACTTACTTCTTTTCAAGACACTCGACATACTCCTTCTTCTTACGGCGGCTCTCCTGGGCCGAGATCTGGAGGGGAAGCCCAGACCCAGGGAACCCACTGTCATATCTCCGCTTGTTGCTGCCCCTCACCCCACCCCCAGTCCCAGGGTTGGGATCACCAGGGCTCAGAGACACCCCGCTCCTTCGAGGAACCCCACAGAAGTGCCAAGTTCTGACTTCGTCCTTTAATTTTTTTTTTTTAAGATCATTTCACTCTTACAGTTCTTGTAATCATCGCCATCCGCACATGGTACCTTGTTCTTGATTTTCCTCCGGACTCTCTTCAGAGCTTTTTCCTCGGCCTTGGTGAGGGGCAACTTCGTGGGGATGGGGTACCCCTCTGCAGTCAGGGTGCGCTTCTCCTCCTCTGTCAGAAGCAGCGGCCCTGATGTCCCCTGTAATTTCTGCGGGAAGTGGGGGCACGCTCGTTAGGAGGTGGACAGCCCCGGGCTCAAGTGCAAGGCCGGCCTGAGCAAGGCACTTCACTCTCAGAACCTCGGTGGCCCCGTCTGGGAAAGGGGGCTGGTGTGACTTAATTCAATCCTAAGTATCCAGGGCACCTTTTTGACCGCACCCCCCCCCCAAAAAAAAACCCTGAAACTCACTGCACCGAGCCGGAGTGACCCCATTCGGCAGAGCCGAGTGGCCCCTGTGGGTTTCTGAACTGCCAACCTTGAGGCGTCACACACTGGGCTGCCAGGGACCCTCGACTCCTGTGAAACCTCGGCTTCCATCTGAGGTTGCTGGTTCAAACCCACCCAGTGGCTCTGAGGGAGACAGGCCCGGCAGGAAGACTGCAGTCAGACGCCCAGTCACCAGTAACAAGTGCTTAGGGATGCGCCTGGAGCCCTGCAGGTGAGACCCCTGGGACTGCCATTTGCAAGCAGGTGGGGGTGGGTGGGGATGTCCCTAGAGGTGGGATTCACAGCTTCAAAGAGCACCCCTCATGCTCCCAGGCCTCAGGGTCTGACTCCATGCCTACTGGGGGCCAGACCTCCTGAGAACAGGCAATAATGAATTTTACAGGCAGCTCAGATCACCCTCCTGCCCGCCCCCCAACCCTCTCAGGACATCAACCACCCTGCCCCTGCCACCCTGTGGTTCCTCTGGTCTTTCCTTTCTTCCCACCTCCAATTCCTGTCCCCCCTCTGGTCAGAGGAGAAGATTCCCATTCTCCTCTGTTCTTTTTGTTTGTTTGTTTTTTGTTTTTTGGGGGCATCACTGCTCTCCTGCGGTGGGAGTAGGAGGCCCAGCCCCACTGCTGGAATGGAACCTCCGTCCCAGTGGGCTGCAGTCCTGCGCACAACCACGACGCCACCGGGGCTCAGCCCTCCCATTCTCCTCTGCTAGGGAACTCTACCCCAATCCTGCAACCCGTGAGGCTCCCTGGTCTACCACCCTCCCCCCTCCCTTTGCTCTCTGGCCAGCCCAGCTCAGTTCCTTACATGGGGGGCCGTGAGGAGGGGTGAGGTGGAGATGGCCATGGAGGAGCGGACCATGGGCTGGACGGGGCTGGACGGGGGCAGAGAGCGGGGGCTCTGGGAGCTGTCGCTGTCGCTGCTGTGGCTGCTCGGGGGCGTCGGCGGCATCTGCACCAGGTCCTCTGGGGAGGGCAGGGGAGAGCAGGTTAGCAGGGCCGGACATGGCCCTGACCCCTGGCTTCAGTTTAGCATGAGCCTGTGCGAGAAGTCAGTGTGGTCTTGTCCTTGGGTCAGATCAGATGCCCCCTGTGGTGTCAGAACGATGAGCTGACACCCCAGAAGCCACTGGGGCCCTGGACCCCTGGCTCCCCAGGCCCAGGACCTCTGAGCCTCCCCTCAGAACAGTATGGGCAAGTCCAGGAGGCGGCTACAGTGATGGTCCAAAACTAGGCCCAGGGAGCCGGGGCGGACCAGCATCCCTCCCTTCCTCTCCAGGATGTGTAGCTGCCGCTGCCCCTGCGCTTCCATGTCCAGCCTCAGTGGCACAGGACCCTGGGGTTGGCCTCCCCCCATCCCCCCTCGCTTTCCCAGCCATGGTAGGTGGAGAAGAGATGCTGGAGGACCCAGTGCCCAGAGGCAGGGTGAGCGCCAGATAGCACCGATGTCCGGGTAATCCTGGGGCCCGGGGGCCTGGACCCTGTTGTAGTTAGGCCATTTGTTGTCAATTTGAGACTTGAGAGTGAAGGGGTGCAGTCCAGCCTGTCAATCAGGTCTCGGCTTGATGACCTCACTTGGAGGCACTAGGGAGATAAATAGCTTCCGGGAGGTGGGACTTGGGGCATGGGGCTGCGCCAGAGCCCTGGAGCTGGAGGAGCCTCGTGGAGACCCCTGCCAGCGCCGAGAGGCTTTCACTGCCATGCACTTGGTGTCACTGCGTATGCTGCGTGGGTCTGAAGAGGAATTTGCAGATTGGTATCAGATACAGAGGCTATTATCAGACTTAGGGTCTTGATCTGGACTGGGCTCGGGTGCTTTCTCAATACTCAACTACTCTAGTATATCTTACATACAAATGGGTGTCCTTGAATTTGTTCCTCTGGTCTACCCAGCCCAACCCAGGCTCTGTGTGCTACGGAGAGAGCTGAGGTTGAGAGCACCCCTGCAGACTCCACACCAGGCGGCTCCTCGGATCCCCATTTGCCTCTTCTGGATGGCCTACCACGGAAGCACTGTACTCTGAGTTTGAGAGACGAGAGTTCGAGTCCTGCACATGCACCCACTGACTATGTGAGCCCAATTGCCTTTATCCGCCCTCCGGCAGCCTCGCTCCCCCTGGGAGTGGATGCCGGCTGAGGGAGGGACGCTTGCAGGGGCCATGAGAAGGCAATGGGTGAGGCATGTAAAGGTGCGCGGCATACATGGTGTGTGGGGGGGGCATCAGCAGTGTAAGGACTGGTCCCTTTCTACCTGTGTGTGGCCTATCTTATCACCAAGGCTGTAGGTACCTTCAGAGCGAACACTGGGCCTTTTTCATCTTTCTAAGCCCAGGGCTGTTTAACCAATGTTTGATGGATTCATGAGGTGGGATTGGAAAGATTATCTAGCCCTCTGACTTTTCGTCCAGGGTTAAGACGCTTTCCCTGGCCCCTTCTCCCTGGCTGGGCTAGGTGGTCCAAAGAAGCCCCCACTCTTCCATCCCCTCTTCTGGTGGGATAGCTGTTGGTTGGTGGCTTTTTTTTGTTTGTTTGTTTTTGAGGCCTCACTGCCCTCTGGTGGTGGGAGGCCCAGCCTTGCTGCTGGATGTGAACCTCCAACCCAGTGGGCCACAGTCCCGCACACAACCACTACACCACCAGGGCTCAGCCTGGTTGGTGGCTTTTACTTGAGTGTCAGAACTGCCTTCTCTTTCTGATTTTCCAGTGCTTGGTACGGGGAGATGTCCATTGGTGGGGAGATGGATGAATGGGCAAGTGTGTGTGTATATATGTATGTATATATCTGTGGAGGTGGATGGATCAATAGATGGGTACATAAATAGATAGATGGGTATGGATGGATGGAAAATGGGTAGATAGGTATGGATGGATGAATAGGTGGATGAGTGGATGGATGGATGGATGGATGCTCTGGTGGGTGGATGGATGAGTGGATAGATAAATGGATGCTCTGGTGGGTGGGTGGGTGGATAGATAAATGGACGAGTGGATGGATAGACAAGGGGTGGATGGATAGATGAATGAGAAGATAGTTGTTGGGATGGATGGGTGGATGGATGGATGAAGGGTGGGTAGGATGGGTGGATGGTGGGTAGGATGGACGACGGACAAGTGTGGATGCATGATGCAGGTATGGCTATAGAGTGGGCTTCAGAGAGTCCGTGGGTGGCAATGCGGGGGGATGTTGATCATTGGGGTGACAGTTGTAGACTGGGTAAGAGGGAGTTGGCAGGAGGAGGGGGTGTGGGGGGATCCAGAATGGGCAAGGGGAGAATGATGAGAGGATGCACCCAGGGAAGGTGGGTGGGAGAGGGGGAGAGAGAGAGAGAGAGAGAGAGAGAGAGAGAGTCGGGGGTGGACAGGCCTGGGAGGAGAGGCTTGGCCAAAGGAGAAGGGCTGCTGTCTTCCCAAGACGGAGCGGAAACGGCCCCGGCTCTGGGCACACTGACCTGGTGTCACTTTGAGGAACTGGTTCACCTCCTGGGGCTCCGCTTTGATCACGGGGAGCTGTGTCATCTCCGCTGGTGCCTGAGGAAGACACAGGCCTCGCTTCATCCACTCCCCTCTGGGCCGCTCATCTCCCCTCCCTCCCAGAAGCGAGTGGGGTGCCCTGCACCATTTGTGGAAGTGGGTGGGCTCAGGGTTCTGGGCCCAGTGCTTGGAGAAGCAGCATCATGGCCAAGAGGAGAGAGTGGTGGCCACGTGGCACTATTGAGGCCTTCGGGTCTGGGGACAGTTTCCGGGTCTGGCTCGGATGGCACGCCCAACTGGACCCTACGCTGAGAAGATCACATGAGTGTTGGTCTGCTGGTTACCGTAAGTGTATGAGGTAGTGTCCAGCCTACCATAGCTATCAACGGTACCAATAAATGGGATCAATGGAATGGTGGAAATTGCTATAAGTAAATGGCATTAAGATGGTAACAGGAGAAAGAGAGGCATCGCTGGCATTACGGTCCCTGAGCAGGTAAAGCTGGCAGTGAGTTCTGAAGTTTAAAGGGGAGGCTGGTATCTGAAGGAGGGGCAGGTGGAGAGGGAGGGAGTAGACCAGCCAAGGCAGAAACAGTATTGTTGGATCTGGAGACTGTCACCACTCAGTGTGTCTAGTTGTGGTGGATGCCGGGTGCTGGCTGGACTTGTCTGTGAGGACCTGAGCCCAGAGAGAGCAGGGCAGGAGGAGATGACCCCCTAGATTGAAGCAAGGGGCTGATGCAATGAAGATTTACATTTTATTTATTTATTATTTTTTTAGGGCATCACTGCCCTGGTGGGAGTAGGAAGCCCAGCCTTGCTCCTGGAGAGCTGCTGCTGGATTTGAACTGCCAGCCCTGTGGGCAGCAGTCCTGCACACAGCCACTGGGCCACCAGGGCTCAGCTGAAGATTTACATTTTTTATCAGCATTTACATTTTTTATTCAGACCCTAACTCATGTTCCAGAAATGACTCTAAGATAAAGTGACTGGATTTTAACATTGGTAAAGTGGGTGGGAGAAAGAGGGGGTCTATTCCCTTCCCGTTCTCCCGTCATTCCCTAGCTTATTGTGCATGCTTTCCAAAAATCGAGACTTTTAAAAAACACTGCAGGTGTGGGAAAAATTGTTTAAAATCAGGACTGTCCCACCAAAACTGGGACGTCTTGTCACCTTACTCTAAGAGCACGTGGGATCTCACACCAATGCCTACCAACACACTTAAAAGCGGCGCCCTCTGTGAGGGACGGACCCTGCCATCTATGGACTTCAGGGCCATCTGGCCCCATGGGACTGTGGCTGGTGAGACAGCTCAGGGTAGTATAGGATGGGACCCCAGCACCCCAACTGTCAGCAGGTGAGAATGGTGAAGAATCGCATTGGAAGGGAACTTGGGGACTCCCCCGAGGGACACGAGGGGGGAGGTGAGGGAACTGGGTTCAGACGGACAACACTCGTGTGGGTCATTGCTCCTTGCTGACCCTGCTCACCCTGCTCTGCTCTCCACTAGGGGGTGGCAGGTCACCTGGAGAGTGGACTTTGGGCTCAGGTGGGCTGAGCCAGTGGCATTTGGGCCACACCAACGGATGCCTTCTCTGAAGCACATGTCCAACCTCCGAGACCTCCTCTGCTGCCCCCCCTTCTTCCTTCCCTCCCCGCTTAGACATGGCCCAAAGCATCCTGGGACTGTTCTTGGGAGATGGTTTCAAAAGCCTGTGCATGTTCACAGCCAACACAGGGACCAGGGGAGAGCCCGGGAGGGGCTGGTCTGCGGTGTGGCCATGGGGGGGGGGGGGCAGCCACATTCCATCTCTAAAGGCTTGAAGACAGCCCCATCTTGTAGCCTCTTAGGGTGAGGAGCACCTCAAAGTGGGGAGGCCCTCCCATTTGACAGAGGGAGTCACGGAGAGAGGACAAGACATAGGACAGGCCCAGAGCACCAGTGAGGGGTAGAGCCGGGGGTCAGGTGGGGCTGGGCAGGCCCTCCCACTCCGGGAAGAACCTTTAGATGCCCACTGTGTCTTTCTAGCCAATCGTGACTCTCTCCACGGGCCCATGGGGGCGGATGGCAGGAGAGCAAAGAGTTAACTATATTCAATTCTTAAACGCAAGCAATTGACATGCAGCCCGACTGTTTTCTCCCAGGGTGCTGGGGTTGGCACTCAGGCTGGGGTGGCCGGAACGGGGAACACCAGGGCTCCCCAAGGCCAGCACTGCTTCCTGCTCACCGAGCTTCTGGGTGCACAGGACTCTGGATATGCCCTCCCCGCTCCCTCCCTCGGCCCAACGTGCACACCCCAGGCTCACCTGGGGAGGGACAGGCAGCCTGGACAGAGGGCTGAGGCCCAGCAGCGGGGGGGTGGCCATGGCGGCGGCGGCCATTGCGGAAGAGGCGGCCAGAGGGTCCATGGGGGGCTCCGGACTTCGCTCCTGCTTCACCATGATGGCGCCCAGCTTGTGCCCCAGCACCCACGCGCCATGCTCCACATCTGCTGGGAGGGGCAGGACCCAGGGTCAGGGGGCTCCCAGAGCAGCGAGTTCTGTCCCCTGCCACCCCAGAGGCTGCTCTGGAGGGACCCGGAGAGGCACTGGGAGGCGAGGAGGAAAGGGCAGGCAGGGCCGGGGTGTGTGGGGGGCAAGTGAGGACCTCTTCTCGGGGACAGCTTGCAGCCACCAGCTGCTTCTGCCTGGCTGTGTGTGCTTGAGTCAGTGGCTTACCCCCCCAGAGCCTAACACTTCTTTCTGTGTCGGGGAAAGGCACCAATCCACCCTGGTGTGTGTGTCAGAGGCTCCAGTCCCCAACCTCGCCCAGCGTGTTCACTGTTGGCATCAGGGGTGTGGGAAAGGGACTCGGCTATGGGCTCAATTTCTACTCTGAGTGACCCCATCAGATAGGGTGGAATCGCTGCCTGGGGTTTGGGACTGTCAACTTTACAGGAGCGGCCTTACCTGACCAGTGCCTGACAACAGGTCAGTGTTTAATAACTAGTCTCTCTCTCTCTCTCTCTGCCAGCGAGTTGATACTGACACAGAGAACTGGGTACCACCGTCCTTCTGTGCGTGGGCTGCATACCACGTCCAGCGGAGTGGCTGGTGGCTTTGAACTGTTGGCCTTGTAGGTAAGCCCAACCCACGCTTCACCGTGCTGCTGTTCACGCAACCAGGGCTTTGCAAAAGGCTGAGTGAGCCGTCACAGGCAGTGTGAGTGAGGAAAGAGGAGGACAGGCCTGGGGCTAGCAGAACCGGCCCAGCTTCGGGGGTGGGATGAGGCGCTGTGACCTGATCCGAGAGCTAATTGGGAGTGGTGTATCCCGAAGGCCCACTTCTGTGGTACAGTGGGTTATGCATTAGGGTGCTGGTCATGAGGTCGGCGGTTCAAGTCCCTCAAGAGCTCCTCGGAAGAAAGAGGAGGTTCTCTGCTCCCACAAGGGCTTATAGCCTCAGAAAGCCACAGGCGCAGTTCTGCTTTGCCCTGAGGGGTTGCCAACAGTGGGAAGGGACTTGTGGCAGTGAGCTCGGATTTTGGGTGGGTGGGGTTCTGGATTTTGGGTGGGTGGGGAGGATTTTGGGAGGTACCGTGGGCTGAGTATGGCACTGCTAATCGAAAGGTGAGGGTCAGGACAGGCTAGCCACTCCTGGGGGGAAAGATGTGGCAGTCTGCTTCTGCCATGGGGGGACCCTGGGGGGTCACTATGAGTCTCTGTGAGGAGCTGGCTGGGTGGGGAGAAGGGTCAGTGTCTTGGCTGCCCAATTCCACTTCAGAGCCAGACCCCACCCAGCGGGGAGCCTGAGTGCCCCGGCGGCGGGCCACGGGCTGCCCCTGAGTTCCAGGAACACCCACTATCTTCCCAAATTACAGGACCAGCCTGCCGGCCTCCGGGAAGCTACCCCCTGCAACGGCCCACAGACAAATTGCTTTAAAAATAGACTTGGGGTGGCCAGGGAGGAGTCGACTGGTCTGGTCTGGCCAGCCTGGCCCAGCAGGGGTGGATGGGGAAACCGCCTGGGCAGGGGACCTACCCTCCACGGATGCCCTTCCCTGCCACCCCCACCCCCAGCGCCGGAAGCTTGGCTAAGGTCAAGGCGCCATGGGAGCCCAGGGCAGCCACAGCCCTGGGGCTATTTGCAAGCCCAGGGGAGGTCCCCGTCCTCATGGGGGTGGGGTGGTGGTGGTACAGAGGTCTGCTGTGCCCCTGGGGAATCTCAGAGACCTGGAGGAGCATCCTCCCCACCCACCACACACACCAGTCTGTTCTCCCAGCCCCTTAACCTCCACTCCAAGACAGACACCTCCCTTCTCCCCATGTTCTAGATGAGAAAACCAAGAAGCTTGTCCCCAAGCTTTGTCCTGGTTCGGGATGAGGCGTGAAAGCCCTGCCCATTATTCTACTGGCTCATATTGTCAGTAGTTGGCTTTGGTTTTTTGGGGGGTGTTTTTTTTTTTGGCCAATAGGTTTTTTTTTTTTGGGTCATCACTGCTCTCCGGCGGTGGGAGTAGGAGGCCCAGCCCCACTGCTGGAATCGAACCTCCGTCCCAGTGGGCTGGCAGTCCCGCGCACAACCACTACGCCACCGGGGCTCAGTCCGGCCAGTAGGTTTTTTTATTTGCTTTTTTGTTCTGTTTTTTGGGCATCACTGCCCTCTGGTGGTGGGAGTAGGAGGCCCAGCCTTTGCTCTTGTGGAGCCGCTGCTGGAATTGAACCTCCATTCCAGTGGGCCGCAGTCCCGTGCACAACCACTACGCCATCGGGGCTCAGCCTGCCAATAGGTTTTTAGTGACAATATTCCTGTTGCTGTGGATGGATCCTGGGGTCCATCTGAGCCTGGGTGGGGCATGGCGGGGCACTGGGCGACTAACTGCAAGGTCAGCAGTTCGAAACCACTAGCTGCTCCTTAGTCCTAAGAAAGACTCTTTTGGGGCCTGAGATGTCCTTGGTCCTCCCCCTGGTACCTTGGGTGGCGTCCTCCATCTTGATGGGCACCAGGGGACTATGCGGCGCTGAGTCCCCACTCAGGGAGTAGCTGTGCTCAGCCTGAATGCCCGGCGTGGGGGGGTCCAGCTCCATGTCCAGGAGGGGGCTCTTCTCATCCAGCACGGGGTCATCAAAGAAGCTGCTGAACAGGTCATTGGAGAAGTCCCCCATGTTCTCCGCAAAGTGGTCCAGGTGTTCAGGGAAGTGCTGGGGAAGAAAGCAGGAGGGCGGGAGAGTTGGGATTCATCGTCTCTGGGACAAGGGGACAGTACCACCACGCCTGCCGCCCCAACACCCCCACCACTAGGACTCCGACCCCCCCTCTGTTCCCACCGTCACCATGACCAGGTCCCCTGCCAACATCGCCCATCCCAAGGTCGACTGCTCCTGCCTCTGTTCTCCCCACAGTCATCACCGTGACCTCCACCACGGCCCCTCCACCTCCTCTGCACCCCCGCAGCATCACCTGGCCGTCTCCATTGTCATCACCATCATCTCCCCCTCACTCTACAACCTCAGTATCACCCCCCCACACTTCCTCTCCTATCAGCACCACCAGAAGAACTCCTGGACACTGGGTTCCGGTCCCGGCTCTGGGACCTCGTTCAAAGCCCTTTACCAGCCTGAATCTGCCTCTTGGCGAGTTCTGCTTTCTTCACAGGGATGATGGAAGTGAAGGTTCAATAAGAGGATCATGGTATGTCTCTGCCAGCAAGTGCACCCCAAGGCACTGCCAGGAACTTGGGCTGGATGTCAGGGGAGAGGGGGCATGCAGGGTGGTGGGCTTCTCGGGGCCTCTTCCCGCCTCTGTCGTAGCCCCCTCCTGTCTTGGGGTCTCCTGTACCCTCCTTTTCCCAGTCACTCCTTAGGCCCAGAGACTGAACTCCAGAGCCTTTTGCTTGGTTTGAGTTCTGGCCTTGACACTTCAGCTCTGACTCAGCGCTGTTCAGACGGCGGGTGGTGAGTCACTAGGGTTGGGAAATTCTTTAGTGGGTCACGACCAGGATTTAAGGGGGGAGGGGGGAGCTGAGCAAAATAGTGCAGGAAGAACATCTGCAAAGTGTTGCCTTGTGCGTGCTTTATCTGTGTGTGTGTGTGTGTGTGTGCTGCTAACGATGTAAAATGTATTTATTTATTTTTTTTTTGTAAAATGTAATGGACATTGCATTTATCTTATAATGGACAATGTCGGAAAAACTTGGGAAACTTCATCTTTCTCTGCTTCTCAGCTCCTCCCTGCTCTGTGCCGTACAACGATCACGGCTTCTGCATGTTAGGATTGCTGTGTGGATGGAACATGCGAGTCCGGGTACCGCGCCTGACACACAGCCTCACTCAACACGTGTCACCTTGGACCACCAATGAAAGCACCCCCGGGACCTGCACACAGTAGGTGTGTGTGCATTATTTCCTCTCCTAGTCTCTTTTTGCGGTTGTTGTTGTGGCATCACTGCCCTGGTGGGAGTAGGAGGCCCCGCCTTGCTCCTGGAGAGTCGCTGCTGGATATGAACTGTCAACCCTGTGGGCCGCAGTCCTGCACACAACCACTACGCCGCCGGGGCTCAGCCTCTACACCACCAGGGCTCAGCCTTCTTAGTCTCCACGGATCAGAACCACAGAATCCAGCAGGTTTGGACTGAACCCGACGGCAGTGGGTTTCATGTGGGGGCCTTCAGGAAATGCGGGGGGCATTGATGGTCCAGAGGTGGAATTCCCGCCTTCCCCGCGGGAGTCCTGGGTTCGATTCCTGCCGCGTGCAGCCACCGCTTTCTGTCCGTGTGGCGCCGTGACTCAGAACGTGTTTCCGCGGAGTGTCCAGACTAGGACAGACTAAGAAGCAAGGCTGGCGATATACGTGGGAGAAACTTGCCGGTGACATGAAAGCCCTGTGCTTCACAAAGGTCTGCTCTCCCCTCTGTGGGGTCCCCACTCTCTGGTGGGGCGAGGGGAGCACATAGCACCACCACCACCAAGGAAGTGCCACCGCAATTGTCCTTATTTGTTGAATGACAAGATGGGGGCAGGGAGGGATTATGGAAGCCCTGGGGGTCCCACCTGGCATGTGCTTCTGAAGAATGGCCTGAAGGTGCATGGTTACACCCTGGGGCTGCTCCCCACCTGGTGGGCAGTTTGAAACCACCCGGGATGAAAGAGGAGGCGTGGCACTTCTGTTAAGAGTTACATTCTCGGGCTGAGCCCCGGTGGCGTAGTGGTTGTGCGCGGGGCTGCAGCCACTGGAATGGAGGTTCAATACCAGCTCTAAGGAGCAAAGGCTGGGCCTCCTACTCCCATCACCAGAGGGCAGTGATGCCCCCCCCCAAAAAAAAAAAACAAAAAAAAAGAGTTACATTCTCAGAAACCCACAGGGCAGGCCCTGTAGAGCCAGAGGGTGATAAGTCAGGTTCAATTCCTCTGCAGTGCATCTGCCTGGAGGGGGGGAGAGGGGTCCCATCCAGCAAAGGCATTCAGGGGGCACAGTGGTGAAATCATTGGCAGCTGAGGATGCATTGCCAGTTGAAGTCCATCCTGAAAAGATGTCCAGCCTTGAAACCCCTGCAGGGCAGGTCTACGCTGCTCTGTAGGTCACTACAGCTTGACATTGCCTCGATGGCTTTTTTTTGTCCTTGTCCAGAAGGGATGGACGGCGAGACCTTCCGTCTGGGGACAAAGCAGAGAACTTCCAGGTCGGGCAGAGGAGGAGCACGAACTCTGGAATCAGACTGACCTGCCTTCACCCACCAGCTCCTCTAACGGCTGGGCCTTTTAACCTTCCCGGGGCGGGGTGCCCTCCTCTGTAAAGTGAAGCCAATAACAGTCCTTGCCTCAGAGACATGTCATGAGGATCAACTGCTTTGTCCCGACCTCGCAGGATGAGGAGAAAGGGAGGAGCTGCACGTCACACGTGGGGCCCCACATCCTAGGGAGAATGTGCTCATGAACTCTCGATGAAAGAGTGAAGGGGCGGGGCTAGCCTGTCAATCAAGGTCACAGCCTGGGGATCCCTTCTAGGGGAAGAGGCCTTCTCATGAGGATTCTGTCTTCAGAAGAGGCCAGCCACTCTCTTCCTCTCTGCTACACCTTCCTGTGCCACGCTGATGACAGCCAGAGCCCTGGAGATGCGCCCACCACCACTGGACCCGCAAGGCTTTCCACCCACCGGAACTGTGACCTTCCTGCATTCGGCATCATTACGTGTGCTGTGTGAGCCTGAAGGGGAATTTGCGGGCCAGCAGCAGCTATAGGGGCTCTCTCAGAATTAAGAACTTGCTCTGGATTGGGCCAGGCGAGTTTCTCCATATCCAACTGCTCTTCGATACACAGCTCTTTCTTTCACACATCCGAGTCTCTGCATTTGTTTCTCCGGTCAATCCGGTCTAACACGCCGTCGTTATTGAGAAAACACTATTCCGAACTCTGAACCTGAGCCGAAGTCCGGGACGGATGCAGGGAGGGCGTTTGAGGGCTGCTCCCTTCCCCCCAGTGAAGTGTGAGCAGAAAATCCAGGACACAGTTAATGGTTCCGAAACCCATGAGCTCAGGCCCGCCTCCTTTCCCGATATCAGGAATCCTTCTCCTGCAAGTGGTCTGAGAGCACACGGCAGGGAGACAGCCCCTCACTCATATCTCATATCTCATAGCTTCAGCAGAGGTGGGTGAGTCACGGCCTGCCAGCCCCCTGAAGCCTTCATTCACCTGCTGGGTCCCCGGACCTGGCCCCTGCTTTAAGCCCAAACAAACCAAAATGCCCCAGTTCCTGCTGCAGCCATTCGAACTCCATTCTCAGCGCAATAGATCACCAGGCTTTTCTTTTTTTTTTTTTTTGGGGGGGGTGGGGGGCGGGCGGGCATCACTGCTCTCCGGTGGTGGGAGTAGGAGGTCTAGCCCCACTGCTAGAATTGAACTTCCGTCCCAGTGGTAGGCTTTTCTTTAGAGACGCTTCTGGGTGGCATTGAACAGTCAACCGTTGGTTTAGCCTCCAAATGCCTTGGCCATTTGCATCACCCAGACACGTCCTGGCCTCTGATAAAAAGAAGCAAAAAATAACAAAACTCCACCCCCCAGACAAGCCCCTGTATTACAGAGGAGAACGACTCCATGGCTGCCATCGTCACAGAGTGCGGATCCCTGGCAGTGCCACGGTGAAGTGCTGGACCACAAACAGAAAGGTGGGCAGTTCAAACCCACGCCGAGACTCTGTAGGAGAAAGACCCCCCCCCCTCCACCTGTTCCAGTAAAGATCACCAGACCTTTCTTCCGCCGTGTGGCCGCGGGTCCATTCAAATTCCTAACCTTCTATTTAGTAAAGGAGCTTCACCTTTCCCCACCACCCCGTGATCGTGACGCCATACATATTGGTGTAGGAGCAGGTCTTTCGAATCTCAGAGGTCAGCACTTTCGGGATGTCATGTTCAGCAATGCTTGGGTGGCGGGTCAGAAGGCCTCTGCTAAAGTAGTCTCTAAGAACAGCGAACCCCAGAACGACACATCCCGTGGGATGAAGCCCCTAACCACAGTGAGGGCTGTGCTAGGCACACCCTCTGCAGGGCCCGGGCCTGCCACCTGGGGGCGGTGCATCCTCCCGCTCTCACTGTCTCTGGGTCTCCAAGCTTGATGAGCGGGCCCGCTAGGGGAGTGGGTGAGGCCAGTGAGTCAGCCCAGAAGGTATTTCTCCAGCAGCTGCTTCTCAGCTGATAAGGACTCCGAGGCCTTGGAGCCGGGGGATGCTTCCTGTAGTCTGAGCTGAGGTCCCGGAAGGTGGATGAACCAGGTCCTTCTAAGAGACCCCATGGGGGTGTCCACTAGAACCTGCAGAGGGAGTTCAGTTGGCCTCTTTGTGACTTGCCGGCACCCCACCTGTTGGAAACAGCGGCCAAAACCTAGTGGGTTGGAGCTGTCAGGGCCTGGGAGCCAAGTGGAAGGGGAGGTTGGCCAAGGGGCAGGCAGGGGTGGGGTGGGGGTGGGGGCTGGAGGACACCGGACTGCTGTAGGTATCCTTGCTCAGAACTTCTTGTGTGTTGGGCCAAGTCTGGGGGCCGTGGTGGCAATGTCCTCCCCCAGGTCTGATTCGACCTCTGTAGAAGGGCCACCCCTAGAGCGGTGTGGGTCCCCTACCTCCACTAGGAAGGAATTACTGGGTGGAGCAAATGGTTAGTAGGATCAGTGGCTGACCAAGAGGTGGAGGGTTCAAGTCAGTCCGAGAAGAACCCTGGAAGAAAGGCCTGGCAATCCGCTTTCAAAAAACTAGCCGCTGAAAACCCCACGGGGGGCAGTGCCAGTCTGACCCATGGACTTCCTCAGAGAAGAACAGAGGGCAATGGGCTGCGGACTTCTATCGGGTGCCTGGCTCTCCGGAGCTCGGTTACTGCTGATTGATGTCACCCATTTTGAGACAGATGGGACCTGAAAGAGCTCGTGACGCCTGCCCTGTCCACTCTACTGGGAGTGAGGAAACAGTGGCAGCAATGAGTTGCTGATGTCTTGCGAGGGGTGTGTCCTGGGGTGAGAATCCCCTCCTTGTCCTCCTTGTCTCTCTCTCCTTATCTCCTCCCCTACACTGGGCAGCCCATCCCGGAGACCTCAGGTCTCCCCAGCTTCCACCCGCCCCCATCCAGTTCACACACCCAAAGTTGGGATTCGAACTTAAAACTCACTGCCATCAAGTCAATTCTGACCCACGTCCAGCCACAGAACAGAGTAGACCGGTGAGGAGAGCCTCATCGGTCTCCCGCGGGTGCTTTCGAATTGCTCACCTTGCCATGACCACCAAGCCACCATACCCGAGGGGCATGACTTGGGGTGAGGGAGGTGGCCGCAGTCTACAATGGGCAGGGGCTGGCGCGCGGGGCGCTTGGCGGCGCGAGGCTTCCACGGGGGTGAGGGTTCTTTGGGGGTGCCTTTCCAAGCAACGGGGGTGGGAAGCCAGAAAAGGAAATATTATGATTTGTTTCCCTCCTCGTTAAAGACTTTTTCCTATAGCCGTGCCAATAAAAGCTCCTTTCTCGGCGGCCACGCAGAGCCAGCGGCGGCCCCATCCATCGCTCCGCTCCGAGGAGAGGTCTAGGCTCCTCGACTGCACACTCCCGCACCCTCCTCTCGGCGGCCCCTCCTGCCCAGGCCGGCTCCCTCAGCGCTGGTGGGCGCAGCGGGGCTCAGGAGAGGTTAACGAGGGCGGTTCGCCCAGGTGGAACCCGGCCAGCTCATGGGTGGCATGGAGCACCTGATCCATGGGAGGAGGCTGCTGGAAAGGGCCCGCCTCAGTGTCCCCTTCGAGGTCATAGGCAGGACAGAGGCAGAAATGACCTTCTGAGGTCCCGGTGTCCGGCTCCTCATGAAGAGGGAGGGTCTCCCCTGACTTCCCAGGCACCAGGGCTAAGCTGGGCCCAGATTCTGAATTTCCACCCACCCCGCCTTGTGGAGTACTATGCCCAGAGCAGGGGCCTGGCTGAGAGCTGGGGAGGTGTCCCTCTGGGACAGGCGGACTGGCTCTGTCCTTCAGCACTGCCATGAGACATTGGGACCCAGGACTCCCCTTTGCAGAGCGGACCTGTGATGGGGAAAGACTCCAGAGGCCCTGGTTCAAGGCTCAGCTCTAATGGGTCCCTGGTCTGTCCCAGTGTTGAGGAAGGCCCAGGTTGAAGCAGATCAGAAAGCGGGCACTTTTCCTCTGGCCCGGCCTCGCTGCCTCCTGGGAGCACACAGCTCAGCCTCTCTCCTAGCCCCAGTCCCCTGCAGGCCCAGGAAGTTTTCATTACGCATTACTCACCACCTTCCCTACAGCACTACTTACTGCAGAAATGTGTGTGTGTGTGTGTGTGTGTGCGCGCGCGCATGCGTGCGTGCGTGTACAGGCACGTGCTACAGACATGAGCTGCGAGGTTATGTCTCTGTTACCACTCAGGGGGAAGGGGTTGGCCCCAACCCCACCTCCCTATCGGTACAGTCAGGCCACTCCCCGGGCCACATGCTCCTGCCTGGGAATATCAACCCCAGGCTCTTGAAGTCTGACACAGCAGGCGCTAACATAAGCTCAATGAGGACACACTCGTAAGATGTGATCAACACACTGACCTACAGTCCCTCTCAGACACACATATGTCTGCACGCGCTCACGGACATGCAACCTCTCCCGACATCCAAGGAGGGGAAGCGGACTTCACCCAGCCACTGGCCTGAGCTGACTGAGCCACGCTTGGAAGTCCCAGGCTGGCTGGGGTTGGGCCTGGAGAATGGGGCAGAGGGGCATGTAGGTGAGGCTGTGGACGAGGCAAGGAGCCTCCGTGGTGTCGTGGGCTCTGCACTGACCTGCTAATCACAGCGGTTCAAACCCACCAGCCCCTCCCTGGGAGAAAGCCAAGGCTGTGTGCTCTTGGAAAGATTTAAAGTCTTGGAAACCTCACGGGGCAGTTGTATAGGGCGGCGAGGATTTGAAGTTGACTCAAGAGCAATGAGTCCATTTCTGTTTTTTGTTTTTTTTTTTGGCATCACTGCTCTCCGGTGGTGGGAGTAGGAGGCCCAGCCCCACTGCTGGAATTGAACCTCCATCCCAGTGGGCCGCAGTCCCACGCACAACCACGATGCCACCGGGGCTCAGCCCCTTCATTTCTGTTTTTTAAGTAGGTTAGGTTGTTTACGGTTCGAACCCACCAGACACTCTGAGAAAGATGAGACCGCTCCCATAAAGATTCACAGTTTTGGGCCGAGCCCCGGCGGTGTCGTGGTTGTGCGTGGGACTGCGGCCCACTGGGACGGAGGTTCAATTCCAGCAGTGGGGCTGGGCCTCCTACTCCCACCACCGGAGAGCAGTGATGCCCCCCAAAAACAAACAAACAAATAAAAGATTTACAGTCTTGGAACTCCTGCAGAGATACTTTGTGCCTGCAGGGAAGGGCATGGGGGCAGGTAGGGTGGGAAGGGGGGAGAGAAGAGGAGTGCCCAACTTTCGTGCCCAGCTGCCACTGTCCATGAGCAGGGGCCTGGGGAGGGGGTGTCATCTTTGCAGCCCTGTCTGCCCAGCCCTCCAGTTCTCCAATCTGGCCAGCCCAAAGGGCCTCCAGCAAACGGACAGCCAGCCTGTAGGCCCCTGGCCAGCAGCTGGCATCTTCTGACCAGCAGCCCCTGAGCTGTGGCCCAACCCAGGGGCAGGCGCCAGGCCCTGTCTGGGCAGGAGGAGGCCATGGCAGTGACTGTGACTGCCTGGGGCTGGGATTAGCTGTGACTGGCATCGCTGAAGGCCTGGTAGCTGGAGGGACACCTGGGTCCCCAGGCAGAGGCTGGAGATCCCTGTGGGGACAGGGCTGGTGCAAGGGGTTCTGGAGAACGAGGGTGTCCAATCACATTCACTTGGTCTTTACTGAACACCTACTGTGTGCTCCACACTGTGGATACAGAGATGACTTTTCTGGCCGCAAAAGGTTTCCTGTCTGTTGGGGTGACCACTCTTGCTCATGAGGTCAACACAAGGCCTGCCCAAAGATCTCCTTCAGGGCCTCCTTCCCTTGCATCAAGAGGATTTTATCAAACAGATATGACCATGTCACACCCCTGTTCAATATCCACGAAGCCTCCATGCAGCCTGTAGGACAGAGTTCAAGTTCCTTGGGGCAGCCTGAAATGAACCAGCCTCGGGGCTCCAGGTCTTGACAGACTCTAGCCCTCATCTCTAACTTCAAAGCCCAGCAGGGTAGGCGGCCAGCTGTTTTGTTCAGTGAGTGAATGGTGGCTTGAACGAGCAGGTGAAGGATGGAAGGTGTCAGCGAGCTGAGCTAGTGGGCAGAGGCCCTCATTCCTGTGGCACAGCCTCCAGGAATGGCTGGCCGGCTGGAATTCTGCTCCGGTGCCAGCTTGCTCCTGCTGGAGGCGGAGTTTCCAATTCATCAGGATTCCTTCCTTGGGCCCCTTCTTAGGAGGCCTGCCTGTCTGTCTCCTGCCCGTTCCTCCTCCCCAGATTTTTCATTCTTAAACCTCGGCCTGAGCAGGCAACCGAGTCCCATGGCCCAGCCACACTCCTCACCGAGGGACGCAGGATCCCCCAGCCTCAGGCCAAACCAAGGGTCTGAAAGTAGCCCCTGGGCCAACCTGCTAAGCTCTGCTCCCAGGCCCCAGGCCATCTGAGCGGCCCTGGGCTGGAGCCGACTGACCGCCCAACTCTGGCTGGGATTCTCCTGGCCCTGGCCCTGGCCCTGCATTCACTCAGCACTGGGTCTGTCTGAGTTGTCCTCAGGCTTTGCTTTGGGAAGGAGTCACCTTCTCTCTCTCTCTCTCTCTCTCTCTTCCAGCCCCTGGGGCCTGGATCTCTCAGGGCTCCCAGGGAGCGGGGCCTCTGAGATTAAAGCACCAGATGCTCCCCAGCCAGCTGCCTCTGCCTTTCTTCCCCCACCCAGTATGTGACTAATGTCTCCCCCTGCCCTTCTTCAAGAACCCCACGGTGACCAAATACACACACACACACACACACACACACACACACACATATATATATAACGACAATTTTAGAGTCCAAAGGAATGTTGGCATCCTTCGGTCCATCGCTTCTGATTTGCTGAGGCAAGATGCTTCAGTAGTTTCAAGCAAGGAGACACACAGAGCTGATTCTGATCCTGGTTCCGCTCACGGATTGCCTGGGGCCTGATCCTTAACCTCTCAGAACCTCCATCCCGGCTCGTGGGAGCCCAGGTGGCCCTGTCAGGGAGCTCGGCAACCACTCCGCAGGAGAAAGGGGAGGTGGTTGGCTCCTTCAAAGATTCATGGCCTCGGGCACCCTACAGGTAAGGCCCCCCCAACCCAAACCTCCCGCCAGGAAGTCCATTCTGATGCATAGTGACCCGGGAGGCGCGGGAACTGCCCTGATGGCAGTGGGCTTGGTTGTTAACTTACTGGACCAAGTTGCTGTGAAAACGACGGGCAGGGGGCAATTTGCAAGACCCCTGGCACAGTGGTTACACATTTGAGCCACTAATTGCAAGGTCAGCAGTTCCAAACCACTCGTTAGGAGAAAGAGGGGCTTTCTAGAGGACAAGGGTCACTCTGAGTCAGCATCGACGGGGTGGCAGGGAGCTTGTGTGATTGTTTCATGCAAAGCAAGATGGATAAGGGTGCTCCTTCAGTGCAGCTATTAGGGTTCTGAGGTGCCCGGGGAACACTAAGGGCAAAGCTGATGGGTCAAGGAAGAAAGCCGAGGTCATCTGCTCCGGCCAAGGTTGCCCTCCATCCCATAGATAGGGTCACGTGAGTCAGAATGGGCTCCAGGGCTGGCAGCAGCAAAGTTCTTCTCCTCGAGTCCCCGGGAGGTACAGTTCAAACGATAACTCCAATAACAGGCCTGCTCCCCCTAAGAGGCTGGGTGGCCCAAGCGGTTCATGAGCTCGGCTGTTCCCCCAAAGGCTGGTGGTTCGGGGCCATCCAGAGGTGCCACGCAAGAAAGGTCCGGTGACGGACTTTTGAAAAACATCCACCTGGGGAGGGAGGGGGCGGAAGTGAAGACAGGATGCCAAGGGCTGCGGGAGAAAGAAAATGCTTTGAGAATGATGAGGGCGACACATGTACAAATGTGCTTGACACCATGGATGGATAGATGGTGATAAGAGTTGTATGAGCCCTCAATAAAAGGATTTTTTTTTGAAAAGAGAAAGATTAGCCACTGAAAATCATCCCCCAGCCCCCAAACCAAACACATTTCTTCCATTTGGACTTTAGTTGACATTTCACTTAGACAGCTGTTTGTTGGAAAACAGACCTTGAAGATGCCCCACGGTATTTTATCTGACCAGGCTGCACCATCTAACTGCTTCATTACACTTGGCGATGGCACCCTTACCTCTGGGTTCCCTTCCTGAAGGGGTGTCTAGCACAGAGCCAGGATGGAAGGACCTAGAGTTCTCCCATTGGAACTAGCATTTAGTGGGAGCCCAGCATTCATTCCTGGATCTCTCTCTCTCTCTGTGTTTCACCTGCTCCTCTTAGAGACCTCCTTGTTAATCTATGGTAGAGAGTCATCTCCCTGGGGCATAAAGATCTTCTGTTAACATCGTCATTGATTAGTTCCTGGGACTAATTTTTAAAACACTCTTGAGGCTGAGCCCCGGTGGCGTAGTGCTTGTGCGCGAGACTGCGGCCCACTGGGATGGAGGTTCAATTCCGGCTCCCAGGAGCAAAGGCTGAGCCTCCTACTCCCACCACCTCAGGGCAGTGATGCCTAATAAAAAATAAAAAAAACACACTATTGAGAGAGGGATGTTGCTGACGACCTATCGCTAAAGCTGGGTCAGTAACGTTTACAGAAGACACCCTGACGTGGTGGGGTGCTATTTACCCCAACAATGGGAATCGGTTGTCAGGGAAAATTTTCCACAACATTCACTGACCGTGCCAATCACAGGTATCCCAGAATAATAGCTTACTGTAGAATACAGGGCATTGATGTGCTGAGTCTATGTTGGCCTACCTGCTGACCTTTCAGTCCAGGGGGCACCACTGTCTTTTGCTTCATGCTCCCCGTGTTGGCTCCCAACACAAGGTGAGCACACAAGCAAACTGACTGCCATCGCGTCGATTCTGCTTCACGAGGGTCCTGTGGGACAGGGTGGAGCTGCCCTGCTGGTTTCTGAGGCTGCAGCTCCTATGGGAGTCTAAGGCCTACTCCTCGCCATCCCCCCCACCCCCCGCCCCGCGCCTCCAGGGTACAATTGGTGGTTTCAAACTGCTGACCTTGAAGTTAGCAGCCGAACTCACCCGGACGGCTCTCTGTGAAGCATAGTCCTACCCTGACACATGTGGGGGTCGTTATGAGTCAGAATCAACTCAGGGCAACTGATTTATTATTATTATTATGAATTACTGATGAGGGAAACTGAGGCCCAGGGAAGGGAGGAGACTCTCCCAGGATCACACAAGCCATCATTTCCCAGCTTCCCTCTGCCATCATCTCCCAACTCAAGGGGAGGCAGAAGAGGAGAGCTGGGAGAATCTTTTGGAGTGGAATGGGCAGGGCTATGGGCCCTCCGTCCTGCCTCTCACCTCCATACACAGCCTACTTCCTGCAAAGGCAACCCTTCCCTCCATGCCCTGGAGGCCTGCTACCCACCGGTTCGGTCCCCGAGGGCGAGGGGTCTGAACAGACCCCAGCACTCAGCTCCAAGCGGATTCTGGGTTAGTGGGACCCTGCCGGGAGGCGGGGGAGACCCTGGATCCTGACATCACAGAGCAGGGAAGCTGGAGCCACAACCCTGCAGGCCAGCTGGGGGCCTTCCAACCTTCCAGATGGCTCTGGAATGTGCTGAGCTGGGGACTACCTCGCTCTCTCCCCCTTTTCCCTCCACCCTCAACTCCTCCTCTCCTCCTGCTTACTCAAAGCTCCCAGCACCCCCCCCCCCTCCCCGCTAGGCCCTCTACTCCCATTTCTCCCAGGGAGGGCCTGTAGTCCACTGGTCCCTGATCCCAGCATGCTCTCCGTCCTCTGAAGGGGCAATGAGGGCAGGGACCCTTCTCTCCTGCAAGCACTACAGCCGGCCCATCTTGGGGGGGGTAGGGGAGCTGGGAGCCCAGGCTGAGTGGAGCAGAGAGTTCTGAGCCCTGCGTGCCTGCCAGATCCCAATGTGGAGCTGATTAGCAAACCTGGAAGGGAGAGGGGTGAAGGCTTTGGGCAGCAGAGGGCAGGGCTGGGCCTCTGCTCTTGGGGAGTGGGGAGATGGCCTTTGAGGGGGCTCTGGGCCATCCTATCCCAGGGAGGTGGGGTGCCTGGCTGGGCTAGGAGGGTTCAGATTCCTCTAGGGCTCAGGGCTTTGCCTGAGAGCAGAGGGTCCTGAACAAAGGATGGGGGAGGTAGGGAGAACCTTATTAAGGTCCTGGGGTGGGGCCAGGGGGCCAGCTGCAGCCTCCAGGCCTCATGTCTTGCCCTAAAGAGGGGCGGCCTGACCCAGTGTGGCGGGGATGAGTGCCAGGAGAGAACTGACCTCCTGGCCAGGGAGAGAGTCACCTCAGGGTAGAGGAGGGGCAGCGGTGGCAGGGACAGCTGGTTCAGAATGATGTCTTTCCTGTGGGTAGGGGCTCTCTGAGCAAGACTGATGAGCTGTGAGGACCTGCCCCCCCCCCCCCTGAACTCCTGACGTCTGAGTACCGAGCCAGCTTAGAGGAGGTGGGGAGCCCAACTCTGAATAGCTCAGAACGTATCAATGGCTCCTGGCGGCCAGGCGGATGACATTCCAGCTCTTTCCCATGGAGCCTTCCCTTCCCACTTCTCTCTGGAGTCACGGACCCACCCTGCCCAGCTCCGCAGACCTGTGGTGACTTCTCCAGGGTCCCAGGGCCTTTGCTCATGAGATTCCCTCATTCCCTTGTCTGGGAATGTTCTAGTACCTTATCTCCACACTTAGCAGTCCTGGAGGCGTAGGTAGTGCATTGCTCAGGGACACCACCAGCCACGCCTTAGGAGAAGGGCAGTGAGGAGTTGCAGCTGGGGCGACCCCAGAGGGAGAGCTGCTCTGCCCCATGGGGTCACTGTGAGTGGGCATGGACTCTGTGGAAGTGAGTGTCTAGCACCCTTCAAGGCCAAGGACGAACCCAGCTGCTGTTTCTCCCAGGAAGCTTTTCTATATTGGCAGCATCCCTCCCGGCCCCCAGTCTCTCAACACCACTTGTGGGCTGTAAGGTCCCTGGCCAGTCCTGCACACTCATTGTTACACAAGGGGGTCCAGCTCCCCTTGGGAGCTTTGACTTCTGGAGGGCAGGATCCAGGCCGGATTTATCCTTGAGTCCTTCTCGGTAGCCCCGCAAACGGCGCCCAGCAGAGCGTGACCCTGCATAGCAGTGATGACCATCCGGTAACACCGGGAGCTGGGGTTTACCTGGCAGACCCGGGTCTAGCACCTTACAGGTTGCATCTCACTTAAATACCAGGAGAGAAAGCAGAAGGGACTGCTGTGGAAGCTTTCATGGTGTCAGGCCCCTGACTCGGGCACAGGCGAAGGACACGCAGCCCGGTCCCGAAATGGGCGGTGTGAGAGTCAGGCCCTCGTGGTCCCTGGGGTTTCTCATGTTCAGCATTGGGAGACCACCGGGTCTTTCTTTCTCATCTGTCTTGAGCTGGAAGCGCTGCGGAAACCAGCTCGGCATCCTGGCAAGAGGCAGGCGGAGGCGCTCCCGAAGGTGTGTTGTCTGGGATGTGCACCGGATCTCCCTTGGGGAGGGTGAGGACTGTCTCACGGAGGACCCAATCCGGGTCCTGGAGAAGGAAGTGGCGGTGACGCTCCCTCCCTTGACAAGTGAACCAGCTAGGATTTGAACCTAAGCACGCTGACTGCACTACTCACGGGCTGGCCACAGGATGGCTGTTCCTGCTGCCCCATCCTGCACAGAGCGCGGGACAGAGACAAGAAGGCGTGGGCCCAGCCCCTGGTCCTGGGAGCACACTGCAGGTGCTGCACTTCCTTCTTCCTCGGCCATCCCTTTCCTGATTTCTCCAGAAATCGAGTCCCAAGAAGGGGCTGTGGGCTTTGGGGCAGGAATTGAGAGGAAAAAGCAAGCAGGCAGGCAGGAAACACAGTCCCAAGGTCAGGGGCAGCAAAGGGAGGGAGAAGTGGGGTGGGCAAGGGGCCGGGTGGCATTTCTTCAAGGGTTGCCCACTGTCGGACCGTCCTTTCAGGCAATGACAACAGCCACCAGAGTCACGACAGCAGCAGGAACTGTCCTTTTCCGAGGGCATCCCATGTGACAGGCAATGGACTCTGGCCCACACTAGCCGGAGTTAATTTCAACTCATCGTGTCCCTACAGGTGTCAGAACAGAGCTATATCCCTTAGGGCCTGTCCAGGCTGCTTGGGGGGAAGGAGAGCCCTAATCTTGCTCTCAAGGTGTCTCTGGGGGCGGAGGGTGGGTGGGGAGGGACTCGACTCTCCCACCTTTGGGGTGGCCGTCAAGTGTGTTAAGAGTTTGTACCACGGAGGGCCTCCCAGTCTTTACTGCCAAGCTTCCTTAACCAAATGGATGCAAAGATGATCCAGCCGGACCCAACTCAGAACCCTGCCTTTTAGGGTCTTCTCGTGGAGGAGGCAATTAAAGGTGGAGATGCTCCCTGAGGCCTATACGGGGGACAGCAGGGTCCAAGCTTGCTCCTAGGTCTGTGAAGTCCTGGAGCCAACCAGCCATGATCACGCTGGGTCATCTCACACAGGCCTTTCTTGTTCAGAAGTTGCCCACCCTTGGGTGGTTCCGGGTCTTCAGTGTGCCTTTAGCCGGCTCTTGTGGCTCTCAGGATCCAAGGTCGAGCGGGGTCTGTCTCTTAAGGGATGTGGATGTAGAGGGGTACCCAGGTATCCATTTGATCACACTTTATAACTCACCCCTTGCATTATGCGTATTCTTTTTTTTTTGTGGGCATCACTGCCCCCTCGTGGGAGTAGGAGGCCCAGCCTTGCTCCTGGAGAGCCGCTGCCAATTTGAACTGGATTTGAACTGCCAAGTCAGTGGGCCGCAGACCTGCACTCAATCACTATGCCACCGGGGCTCCGCCCTGTGCGTCTTCTTTCAGGAGCATAATCTATTTCGTAGCAAACAGTGACGAACAAGGGGACACCGGAGGCAGCTGTGGGGTTCGGGTTAAGATCAATGACTCAGAGAGGTAAGTCAGTAAACGAAAGCCACTAAAACAATTCAATGAGACCACCCGTGACGCTGGATGTATCCTTTCTTCTCTGACCCTCTTTCCCGCCAGACCTTTCCTTCGGCTCCGCCATCCAACTTTCTAGCCACCCTCCCATTCATCTTCTAGCATCTCCGTCCCATTCTTCCCTCCCCCTGCCCCATCTTTCAACTACCTAGCCGACCAATAAGAAAGCATTTCTTGAACACGGTATGAGCCGCTGTCAAGAGACCGAGTTTGGAATAACAGAAACAATTGCTTAACAACAAAATGATGACTTGAGTCCAGCCAGGTCCAGAAAAGGAAAGGTCCAGCACAGCAGCAAGCCTGTGTCAAGAGGAGAGGACATTCCAGACAGAGAGAAGGACCTGGGCGGAGGCTCAGACCTGTCTTCATTCTGCAGCAAGCCCCTGCAGCTACTGGTTTGAACCTCTTCCTGGTCCAAAGAGCCTGCCGACTCTCACTCTCTGTGGCTGCTTTCTGTTGTTGCTCTCTGGAAGGACCGGAGGAGGGGCCCAACACCTGCTGTCCAGCTGTGGTGTTGGACCACACATCCTAGCCCAGATGGGTCAGTCTCTCTGGGATGGGTGAAATGGCCAAGAGTCCAGGTCCCAGGAAACACCATGGGGCTGGGGTGGGTGGGGTGGGCACAGTGCCCCACCCACCACAGAAGGCAAGTCCGTTATTCCTCTAATTCTCAAGTGACCTGTCCCTGGGGATGACATGGCGTGTCCAGGTCACGGACACCGGGATCTGTGACCTTCCCAGGAAGCCAATACTTTTGATGTGTTCTGTGAGTCAAGAGTTCCAGGCTGCAGCCTGCCCCCTGAGCTCCTCCTGAAGCAGACATCGCACTCCAACTTTCCCCTGAATTCTGGTCAAAGGTCAAGAAGCTGCCTCTTGTTCTGGCTTCCCCTGGGCTGCTCGAAGGGGTGACGGCGGTGTTCCAGCCAGAGCAATGCTCCGTCTTCTCGACTTAACTCCACCCACCTCTTCCTCCTTCCTCCTGCCCTCTGGAGAGTAGAGACTTCCAGAAGAACAGCCTGTTCTCCGGCATTTGGCGCTAGTTTCTTGGGGGAGGCTCAGGGACAAACTGGGTCCTTGAAAGGGCTGTTCGGGGAGGGTCTCAGGAGGCACGGAGACCGAGGGGTGTCCTTTATGCTGCCCTCCCCAGACCAGGCACAGACCTTCCTGGGAGCCCGGGGAACGGCAGAGAGTAAAGTCTAAGGGGCAGGCAGGTGGGGAATAGCAAGCAACTCCAGGCATGGATGAGGCAAAGATGAAGTAGGGTGTGGAGAAGGCTTCCCTCCTAGCCCGGGCAATGTGCGACCTTGGGTGGGGAGCTGACTCTGCACCCACAGGTGTTCAAAGGGTAGGAGTGGGTCAGGATGAAGCCAGGGCCTCCTCTGAACTCCAAGATCCCAAACGTTCCTTTTGCTGGAGGACAGCATGAGAGTGAGAGAGAAGTATTCCCTCCCCTCCTGTAGGCTTTGAACAGAGAGTGAAGGCCTCCCCTCCTCTCTGCTGAAGAGTCTTCCAGCAACCCCCTTGAAGGGCTGTGAAGTTGCCCCTGACTGTGGTGACCCAGCATTCCCTCACAGTGCCCACCTTTATGATCAGGCTGGAGATCAGGTCGCTGGGATCCACAGGGTTTTTTCTTTCTTTTTCCGCTGGCTGAATATTGAAGGTGGCTAGCCAGGGCCTGGTTTTTCCTCTAGTCCATGCTAAACTGGAAGCTCTGTGGCTCAGCCTCAGAGGAATATGTTGGCAGAGTAGAGGCTGCGCTGGCTGGACGTGGACAGGGCTCTCCCACAGGGAAGGGAAGACTTCTAACCCGGAATCATCTGGAACCTCCACTTTGACAGCTGGGATGAGGAGGCTTGGCAAGGGGATGGCCTCCTTGAGGTCACTGTCTCTGCTCCATCAGGACCCTGTGACTCCCTTCTTTGTCCAGGAGTGCTCGGGGCAGGCCCCTCTTCATCCGGGTCTAACCCTGGCACCAGAGTAGGTACTCCTTAGGGCCACAAGTTGGAGGAATGAGTGTGTGTGCTTGTGTGTGTAAAAGCTACTGGACCCCCAGCTGGCCCCAAGAAGCCTGATGGACCCCAGAGCAGATGGGGTGGGGGTGGGGTGCAAGCCTCACTTTTGTGGGAACTCACATCCCCACCAACCCTTGGGCCGACCAGGCCAGGACACTGAGACCCTAAGACCCCTCTTAGAAGGACCGGGAGAGGGCACAAACACTCAGGTCTGACGATTTGGACTGCCCCGATCTCAAGAAATGTTCTTTCCAAATCCAGTAAGTCCTTGACAGAGGGAGGAGTTCTCCACAAGGCGATCGGCCCTGGTTCTGTGCCAGGCTCCAGTCAGAGGCACCCACTGCTGTGGCGTGGGTTGGTTCTCACGGCCACCCTACAGGGCGGAGGAGGAGGACTTCTCGGGGTCTCAGAGGCTGTATGTCTTGGCGGGAGCGGACGGCCTCGTCCTTCTCCCTCTAAGGTGCTGGTGGGTTTGAACGCCCCACCTTGGGGTCAGCAGCCCAGTGCGTAACCCGGGACACCACCAGGGTTGCAAAATAAAGGTGGGTGTGCTCTTGTTTGGGGGCAAGCGGAGAAGGGACCGGCCGTTGGGTGCTCCTTGGAGGCTTCGTCTCCGTCAGGTTTGCCGCTGCCGCCGACATATTCTCTGTGTGGTGGTGTTTTTGTGGGACGGGACAGGCTTGTTGGAAACGAGGGCTTCCATTCGTTCTGCAAAAGCTTCCTTCCACACCTTTTGTGCTTGAGAACTTTGGCCTGGCTTATCGCACGAGGGCAGAGTTTACAGAGTGAGGCCAGTGTGGGTCAAGATATTGCGCTGGTTTGTGGCGGTGACCAAGACTGACGTGATTGCCACTCTCCAGGCCCCTTTTGATCCCCGATGGTAAACAATGGTAAAGGAATCCGAAAGCCACTGACCTCTGAGGACCTGACTCTGCAGAAGCAGAAGGCAGAAAGAACAAGGGGTCTCACTCGTGGTGGTCTGGGAGGCTCCCCTGAAGAGGTGCTGTCTGAGCTGAGGGCAAGAGGAGATGGAGAGATTCGGGAGAAAAAGCATTTTGGAAAGTAGCAGTGGCTGGTGCCAAGGTCCTGCGGCCAGCCTGGGAAAGGCTTGGTTTGTATCTGGGCATGTGTGGATCCCGACATCCCAGGACAGACTGAAGAAGGGGACACTCTGGAAGATGGATGTCCCTGAGCCGGTGCCCAAGGGGAAGGCCTGAGCCATCAGGTTACTCCCCTGTGGATAGCCAGCACCAGAGTGCCCAAGTCTGGGGTTGCCCACAGGGTGGACTGACCGCACAACAGCTCCCTGGGAAGTTGGCTGTGACATCCGGAATCCCAGGCATGGCTGCACCCTGCTGGTCTGGAAGAGGGGGTATCCAAGCCTCCTTTCTCCCCGTCCTCTTTGTGCAGTGTGGCGTCCAGTCCCTCTTTTGTTCCACACTGAGGTCTGCTTTGGGTGCCAGGCACTGTCCTAGGTACTAGGGACCCAGTCTGGGAAAGGACAACACCCCTGTCCTTGTGGCTCTTGGCTTCCAGAAGGCGAAACAGAATCCCCAGGCCCCTGGACTCCAGCGCGGTGTTTTGAAGGAAGGAGAGGGAAAAGGTCCCAGAAGTGTCCCTCCCTGAAGGAGAACCCTCTGATTTGATGGGGCTGTCATTTTTCTCCATTGGCGTCCTGGGGTGGTCCACACAATTTGTGTCTGACCCCCTACCCCCTACTTCTAGCGCCTCCTCCCCCACCTCCACCTCTGGACTTCAGCAGCAAAGCCTGGTGATCCACTTCCCCCAAACCAACTGCAGTCCTTAAGGGGCTGGTGTGAGTGGCAACGGTCAGGCCACCTGACTACCTGTTTCCTCTGTTAGTTCCTTGGAGCCCTGGGCACAGAGGAGCCCTGGGGGTAGAGGTAACCTCAAGGACACGGTTGGAAAAACCAGCTGGCCATATAGCTGGAGAAAAAAGGGGGTTTCTCCTCCCATAAAGAAAGGCAGTCTCAGAAACTCGAAGGGGCAGTTGCTCCCTGTCCTGCAGGGTCTCCTTGGGTTGGCATCATCTGGATGGCAGTGAGTTTGGTTAGTGACTCAGTGTAGATACTACTCTGAGACCTCAGGTCCCTGCCCCTCTGCCCTCTTCTCTGTGGGTGAGAATTTAAAGAGAAACACATACATAGATGGCTCTCCCCTGTTAAAGGCCCACACACAGACTCAGGACCATCCAAACACACATACTTCTCTAATCTCCTGAAATTCCCCAAAGCCCCGGGAGGGGGGGGAGGGGGGCGGCGGTGGGGCCTGGGGTGTCCTGCTTCTCTACTTAGCTCAGGGGAGGAGGGGCCTTGGGAGCCCGTTTAGCGCTCACACCTCCCTCCCCAGGGTGATCCCTGGGTCCCTGTCCTGCCACACCTGGGCTCCCAGCTGTCGGGAGGGTGAGGAGTGATCTGGGCAAACATCCTGGCAGCTTCCGGCTGCTCCCTCTGTGACAACACAGCGCACTGCTCATCCTCCACCGCCCCCAGCAACGCCCTCCCAGCTGGGGCTTCTCCGGGCTCCAGAGTCATCTCCCTCCCCCTGGGCCAGAGGAAGGAGGCAAGAGGCAGCCTCCTCACTGACTGACGGCACCTCTCACCCAGCAACAGGACCCGCTCTCCCTCTGGTCCTCCATTCTGGTTCTCTGAGTCACAGGGCCCCTCTCACAGCTGCCCCAGGGCTGGCGGGCTGCAGGGAGACTAGCAGAGGGCTCTTGGGCGGACAGTCACTGGGCTGAGTGGTTCTCCAGGAGGTTCTGTAGAAGGTCCACTTCCAGACAAAGCCAGCCCCCAGAGTCCTGTTCTACTCCGATGCTCCTGGGGTCACCAGACATTGCCATGGTATGTTTGACAGCTCTTTGTGTCCCCTTCTCCCCAGGACGGCCTTCAAGGAGTCATGGTGTTATAGTGGGCTACATGTTGGGTTTGATGCCCAATGGTTACCAGTTCAAAACCACCAGCTGCTCCTCAGGAGAAAGGTTTTCCATGCCCAGAAAGGATTTTCACTGCCATCGAGTTGATGGGGACTCACGATGACTCTTTAGGGCAGGGTGGAAATGGCCATTGTGAATTTCCGAGACCGTAATTGAGTACAGGAGTAGAAAGCCTCGTCTTTATGGCACGGCTGGTGGTTTCGAACTTGGGACCTTGTAACCGTCACACCTAGGAGGCTCCCCTGGAAGAAGTTGGTCTCAGAAACCCACAGGGCAGTATGCATTGACTGGATAGCAATTTTTCCCCCTCTAGTACATTTTTGTCTTTTCTCCGCCTCCCCCATTTTACTGGGAGTGCTACAGAGAGTAGTACAATCATCCATAGTTCAACTAGATCAAGCAGGATTATACAACTGTTGCCACCGTCATTGTCAGAGCATCTGCTCTCTGGGGGTGTGGGGGACAGTGAGGAGAGAAAAGAAACCCACACAGGCAGGGCACACCACCCGCAAAGCGAATTACGACAGTGGAAGGGGTCTCCAGAGAGCAGCGTCCTCAAATGCACCCGAGTGGCTGCACACAGTCACTCTCCTGCCCCCTAGGCCCCAAGAACACCTTTTCCTCAAAGTCGTAGACAGTGACAGTCATGGAAACCCACAGGGGTCGCTATGAGTGCGCAGGGTCCAGATGGCCTTGGCTTTGCCTTTGCACATAAAGTGAGCCCACCCTGTGTTCACCGAGTTAGGGCCTGAGCAGCAGAGCATGTCCATTCCCCACCCGACTCAGGCCTGTAGTGGGATCTTAGAGAAGGACAGTGTTCTCCTAAAGCTGGCTATTTTCCAGATGGAGAAGATATGCACCCTCTGTCCTCTGTCACCTCCCGAACCACCAACTTTCAGGGTAGCAGGCCACCACTTAACCACCAAGCCACCAGGGCTGCTGCTTCCTACTCTCCACCCCACCCCCACCCAGCCTCTGGGGCAAGTTAGTAATTATGGACTCTTCTACTGCAGGAGCCCTGGGGAGTAGTGGCTATGCACTGGGCTGTGATCTTCAAGGTCTGCGGTTCAAAACCACCCGCAGCTCCATGAGAGAAAGAAGAGGCTTTCTATTCCTCCAAACAGTTTGGTCTTGGAAAGTCACGGGGGCAGGTCTACCCTGCCCCTACAGGGTCGCTCTGCGGTGGCACCTACTTGACGGCAGTGAGTTTTTTAGTGACTTTTTCTATGTCAGGCATCATGATGTGTTCTTTACATTGACTTTTCTTGCCAAGTCTCTAACACAGTGGTTCTCTACCTCCCTAAGGCCATGACCCTTTCATACAGTTCCTCATGTTGTGGTGACCGCCCGTCCCCCCCCCCAACCACAAAATTATTTTCATTGCTACTTCATCACTGTCATTTTGCGACTGGTATGAACGGGCGACCCCTGTGAAAGGGTCATTCGACACACCCCAGCCCCAAAAGGGGTCAAGACCCGGGTTGAGAACCACTGCTCTCACCCAACGCTACGGGGAAGCTTCTAGTAAGCCCATTTTGAAGCTGAGGCCCCAGGAACAACAGTCACTTGTCTGCACTGACCTGGCTGGGCCAGTCTCCAGATTCTTAGGGCAGGGGTTCTCACTAGCTCCTCATCCAATGTCCCCCCTCTCCCTCTATCTGGCCTGGCCTCATAGACACAGGAGGTTCCCCGCCAGGGCTTCCCCTCGCCAGATCCCTGGTGCAGGCCACCACCATTTGATTTCCTGTGCTGGACAGGGGCCCAGATGAGCAGCTGGCGGTGCAGAGCTGAAAGGAGCAAAAGGAAAAGGCTGCAGGCTGGAGAGTTCATTCAGAACAAAGTCCCACTCAGAGTTGCTGAGGGCTGAGGGCTGGGGGAGGTCGTAGAGGGCTTATTTCATCCCTCCCACAAAGCCCTTCCTTCGGACCAGCACTTCCCACGGATCCCAGGAGTGTCTGTCCCCGGGTCCCGGCTGCTTCACTCCCTGGCTCTGGGCCAGAAGTGTTCTTAGAAAGACGTGATCCAGCCCTTCTCCCATTTTACAGATAAACCAGGTGAGACTCAGGCAGGAGAGTGAAGGGCCCGGCCCATGCTGGGGAGTGGGGGGGGGGCAGTTGGCCCCCCACCCCTACTGTTCATGCCAGTTCCCTCCTTCCTCTTTGACTTGTGGGGAGGGGCTTTCCTTCTAGGAGCAGGGTGACCAGAGAGACAGGGAGAATGGAGCTCTTCCATCCCATGCCTTCCTGACTCAGGTTTGGCCTCCAGCCTCAGTTTCCCCATCATCAGTCTAGAGGCCTGGGACGGGCTAGGTGGCAGTCTAAGGTGTCACGGTCTGGGCTCCCGAACTCTCTGGGACTCTATGGATGCAGTGCTGGTCTGGCCAAGTTTCCTTTATTCTCAGGAGACACAGGTCAGCAGGGAGAGCTTGATCGGAATGAGTACTGGGGTGGAGGGGGGCTGATGGCTCCCTGTTTAGGGGGCTTCCACCAAAGTCCCCAAATAGTCTTCTCATCATGGGGTAGGTCCTCCTGCACCCGAATATTTACTCTTTTAAGGAGCCCCACGCCGTGACCCCACCCCCAAAGGCCTAAGGGCTGAGACTGAGAAGGGCGGGTGGAAAAGAGGGAGGAGTGGGGGGCGGAGGGGGGGGGAGAAGAGAGAGAAGCCACGTTTCCTTAGGGAGGGAGGGAATGAGCCGCAAGACGGAGATCATCAGAGAGACCTGTGGGGCAGAGACACAGGGCAGGGCACAGATGGAGAGAGAGGCTTTGGACCGCCCCCCCCCCCCATGCCAGTCTGTGCTGCCCTGAGCTGCCGGGGGTGGGTGGGGGGTACGACATAGGCCCGACTCTGCAGCAGCCGGTGCGCGCGCACGCGGCGGCGGCGGCGGCGGCAGCAGCACCCCGAAGTTTCCGGGTCTGGCTGCTCGGGCCCCCGGGGCGCTGGGTCTCCGCGCTCCGGTGGCTCCTCCGTGCGCCCCCAAGTGGAGAACCAAGGCCGGAGCCACCGCGGTCCTAGAGGGCGCAGGAAAGGGCACGGCCACTGTGCAGCCGCGCCGCTCCCCGGGGCCCCAGGCGGGTGGGGGCACGGCGGGAAGAGGGGGCGGCGGCGCTGGGGGCTGGTGTCTCCAGCTCGTATCCCAGGAACGGAGGACCCCGACGCCTCGACGTCCCTTTGCGCTACTTCGAGGGCTAGGGCCGAAGGATCCCTGGACGGAGCCCTCGGGAGCGGTGCGCCGCGGCCAGTCCCGGGGTTCTGGCCTCGGTGCCGGGTCTGGGCCGGCGCCTGCGGAACTAGTTGTCAGATTTCGGCGCTCGGAGCACGTGTCCCCCCCCTCCAGGGCGCTCGGTACCCCTGGGCCCTCCAGGGGACCCTTCCTGCCTCCTGCCCCGCGAGGTGTTGTCCGGTCCTTCCTGGGGGCCGAGGTGCGCCGCAAAGAGGGGTACGGAGGGGGCCGCCGAAGCCCCCCATCTTACCGCATTGTTGAGGAAATCCGACTCGTTAAGATCGCCCAAGTCCAGGAAGCTGGATCCCGGGAACAGTCGGTCGGCCGGGAAAGGGTCCAGGACGGCGTCCATCGTGGCGGCTCCAGGGACCCCCCTTCGGCCGGACTCCCCTCACTCCAGGGCGGCGGCGCGCCCCGCTCCGAGCTCCCGCTTGAGCGCTGGCAGACGGCCGGGGGGCAGGTCCGGGGCGAAGCCCCCGGGGAGGGGCGGGCGGAGGCGGGCGGCCCGGACTGGGGGGCGCGGGGCGCGGGGCCTCAGGGCAGCGGCGCCGAGCGGGTTGGGCTCAGGGGCCCGGGGCGCACCGCGGGCATCTAGCCGACTCCTCCTCCAGCGGCTCCTCCCGGGGCACAGCTGGCGTCCATGGGGAGACCGGGGCTGGGGCTGGGGGCGTGGGGGTCCCCCGAGACTGGGTGGCCCCTGGCACGCGCGCCCGATATGCGTCTCCCTCTGCACGGCGGCTGTCACTTTCCCCACTGTGAAACCGGGAACCCCCGGCTGGCTAGCCCAGCCGGCCAGGGCGCCACGCCCCCACATCAATATTCACAATAGCTTAATATTCATGAAGAGAGGGTAGGGCTTGAAGGCTCAGCCCTTCCCTTTTAAAGAGACATCCGCCGCTTAGTCTCCCTTGCCAATATCTGTGCTCAGAAGGGCCCCGGTTTGCGGCCAAGGGGTCCAGGAGTGGCACAGGGCTCTTGGGACCTTCTTCAGGGCTTGCCAACCGCTCTCCTACCCGCTGCGGTGGGAGCTGCCTGCGTTGTTTCTTCCAGCGCACTGGCTGCTGCCACCAAAGTCGGCAATTTGAATCCACCAACAGCCCCAGTGGAGAACGAAGGGGCTTGCTGCTTCGTCTTACAGGGTCACTGTGAGTTCGGAACCAGCTCCATGGCAGGGGTCGGGTTTGGGTTTGGTTTCTCACCGGAGCTCTCGCAACGGGAGACCGGCCCGTTTCTTTTTCTTTTCTTTGGCCACTATTCAAGTTTCTGTTTACTCCCTATGATTTTTGATGCGTTGGGGATTAAGACATTCTATTCTATCATGTCACATTTCAACGATGCCAAGTAGAATTGTACAATTGCTACCACAGTCGGTTTCCGAACGTTCTTTTTCCCTGGTCAGTTTCTTACATCTCGTCGTTCCTCTCTCAGCTCAGGTGTCTGTGCCTCTGAGAAGCCTTGCAGCCTCCAGACCCGGGCAGTCACTCACAGAACACCTGTGCTTGTCTGGGGGGTGCATCTGTTGTGGTTTGGGCCCTGGTCTCCCAGCGTTGGAGTTTGAGAGGCTTCGGGGCAAGGCCTATATCCAACCTCCCTGTGGGTGAAAGAACTGGGGGGTGGGGGCCCGACCGCAGAGATGAGGAGAAGACCCCTCCTCTCATCCATCGCAGAGTCTTCTAATAAAAATTCAGCAGAGCCCCTCTGAAGTGGTGAAACTATCATTGGGAAGGTTGGCAGTTTGAACCCTCCCAGAGGTACCTGGGGGACAGGTTTTAGTAAGTGGTTTCTGAAAAGTCACCCCTTTGAGGTCACACGGAGCAGCTCTGCCCACACGCACGCACGCACCCACGCACGCACACCGGGGTTCCCCTGCGTCGGCATCACGCAGCGAACAAGGATGACGGGGACTCTGAGGAGCAGGAGGCAGAAACACGGTGGCTTTGGAGGCTGGAGGAGCCAGGATCCTGGCTGGCTGCATGCTCCAGGGTCACCGGGCCACTCCCAGGCCTTGCCTTCTGGACCCATCAGCTAGTTGGCCCGCTCTGGTGCACAACTAATCTCTTAACAGGGTTGATAAACAATCCCAGGCACCTGAGCAAATGGAGGTGACATTCCCTCAGGGGGCTGGGCACCCAAAAGTCATTAATAGGATTAAGTGTGTCCCTCTATCTGGGAATTTTCCTTCGCTTTGAAACCCCAACGCCTTTCAGAAGTAGAGATGTCCCCGTTAAGCCATGGATGTCACCGAATTGTTCTCTTGATGCTAAGGTGGGAGAAGGGGGCCCCCTGGGGCTGAGGAGGCAGCTGGCTTGCCTGGGTCATGCCATCTCATGACCAGAGGACCAGAGGACACCGTTTTGGGGAGGGAGGGAGGTTCTGACCCTTCAGGCTGTAGCTCGACTGTGAGCTGTGGATGTCCTGGGGAGTGGCTTCTGAGAAGCTGGGGTTCTGGACCACCGGCAATACTACCTTGGAAAGTTCAAAATGCCACAAAGCCCAAACCAGAACAGCACCACCACTCCCGGCCAAGCACACTAGCACCGGGTCGATCCTGATAGCAGCTTACTGCAGCAGCTGCAGCAACCTTTACAAAACCCAGTGTTCAGCCCCTTCTTCCACAGGCCTCTGGGTGGTTTTGAGCCAACAACCTTGAAGCCGACAGTCAAGAGTACAAACCAGAGATGATCAGTGACTTCTTTCTCACCCCCACCTCCCCACCGAATCCCACTGAATCCCACCACCCACAGAGAGAACCCCAATCTGCTCTCAAAACATCGCTGGGCAGTTGGGATGCAGAAGCCAAATCCATCTAAAGCCCGCCTCTACCCCCACCTATCTCTCAGGGGACCAACTGGGGACCGTTCAGTGTGGCTGAGCCTTCTCAGGGTGCGGGGAGGAATCTCTGGCTCAGTGAACAGGCCAGTCTGTCGTGAGTGAGCCTGTGGCAGCAGGTGTCTGGAGTCCTGGCTCCTGAGCCCCGTCCCTGCAGGCCCGCAGGAGGACCCAAAGTGCCCCTCTGCCCGAGGTGGGCTGGAAATGGTGCCGTGTTCCTCCCACGCCGCTCTGTAATTAGAGACACAGGCACCATTTAAGTGATTGGGGAAGATTATATAGTTTTAGATAGATAGGATTAGAGTGTCTTCTCTTTCCTGATTTTTACCCAGGTGAACACCCCAGTAAACCATGGAAAATAACCCTGGGGAGACACTCTGGTTCCGGCACCTCCTGGGAGTCTGAGAAACAGGCGCCCCCAAAAGGAGCCCCCGGGGGGGGGGGCGGTTGGGCAGGCGCGGGGAGTCTGGAGCATGATCTGTCTTGGGGCATGAAGGGATAGTGGAGCTTCGCAGAGTTGGGCATGGTGGGGGTCTTGGTCCCAGGTGCAGCAAGTCTTATTTCAGTGTCTGTTGTGGAGAGTCCCTAGAACAGACACTCGGAAATGGGGTAGGATAAGGCTTTTAGGGTGACAGTGTGGGGGGGAGGCGCCTGCTGGGGCTGGGGAGGGAAGGATAAGTAAATTATTCTTCTTTTTTAAAACATCATTTTGGGATGAGCCCCGGTGGAGTAGTGGTTGTGCGCGGGACTGTGGCCCACTGGGGTGGAGGTTCAATTCCCACTCATAGGAGCAAAGGCTGGGCCTCCTACTCCCACCACCAGGGCAGTGATGCCTACAAAAAAAACAAACAAAAAACAAACAAAACATAATTTTATTTTATTTTTTATTATTTTTATTTATTTATTTATTTTTGGGCATCACTGCTCTCCGGTGGTGGGAGTAGAAGGCCCAGCCCCACTGCTGGAATTGAACCTCTGTCCCAGTGGGCCGCAGTCCCGCGCACAACCACTACGCCACCGGGGCTCAGCCCAAAACATCATTTTATTGGGGGCTCACACAACTCCCATCACAAGCCATCTATCCATCCATTGTACACAAAGCACATTTGTATACCTGTTGCAATCGTCCTTCTCAAAGCATTTTCTTTCCACGGAAGCCCCTGGTATCAGCTCCTTCTATTTTCCCTCCCTCCCCTCTCCCCCATAACCCTCCATAATTTATTATTATTTTGTCATATCCGATGACGTGTCTGATGTCTCCCTTCACCCACTTCCCTGTTGTCCGGACCCCAGGGAGGAGGCCATAGATAGATCTTTGAAATCAGTTCCCCCTTTCTACCCCACCTTCCCCCCACCCTCCTGGGATCACCACTCTCACCACTGGTCCTGAAGGGATCGTCTGTCGAGAATTCCCCGTGTTTCCGGTTCTATCTGTACCAGTGTGCATCCTCCGGTCGGGTTGGATTTGTGAGCTAGAACTGGGATCGTGGCAGTGGAGGGGAGGAAGCCGCGTAAGTCATTCTTAAGAAGACGATTTCAAGAGAGGAGAAGAGGAGAGTGTGAGGTGACAGGGTCGGGTAGGCTTCTCTGAAGTGAAGAGGTGCACTGAGCTGTGAACGCAGGAGTCACATTTGGGGCCAAGTGGAGGGAACAGCATTCTAGAGGGGGCACAGCACAGTGAAGCAAAGGACAGAGAAGGGCCCGTTGAGTCCTGGGAGTGAGATGCGGACTTTGAAGGCCCTTCACATGCCTTTGGGCCATGCTCCTGCGTCAGGTGTGGTGTCACCCAAGGACTAAGCACGAGCCCCAGGAGGATCGTCTGATCAGGAAGCGGGCGGTCCTGCAGCTGTTTGGGATTTTCCAGGAGGGGAAACTGGTTGGGTTTAAACCCAGCATGGAGAGTCCAACCCCACCCCTGGGTCTGGTCCCACCACCCAGCCCCACTCAGATCCCTTGGAGATGGGAAAGATAGGCTCTGTGGACATCAGACAGTCCAGCACCCTCAAACCTTCTGGGGAGGGAGAGAGATGAGGGGGGGTGGAAACCCAGTTCTGGACTCAGAACACCGGGGCAAGCTCTTTAGTAGCTATGCCAGCTGTGAGGCATAGCTTCATGCATAAAGACACCCCAGCCCAGCCGGTGACGCAGGGAGCTAAAGGACAGAGATAAGCTTTCTGTAGCAGGCACTGGAGGTCAGGCAGCAGCAAGCTGCCAGGCTGGGCTGCCTGAGCAGGGGAGGCTGGGCTGGCGACTGCCCCAGGGGTCATTGTCCTTTTCTGGGTCTCCAGTTTCTAGTTCAGGACAATGGGAGAGGTGTCCAGTCATGACTCCCACATCTTCCTAAGGGGTCCAGACCAGGGCAGGGCACCTGGTCTGGCTGGAGGCCAGAGGAGGGTCCCAGGCAGGGTGTTTACACTAGGCAGGCGGCCCCGGGTGGTGTCTAGAAGGTGGCCCAAAGTAAACCTGCTATGTTTGCCCGGCCTGTAAAGGGAAAAGCACTTTGGCGCACTCTAACAGGAACTTCTGAGAAATGAAAACATATTCATCCTGGAGATTAGGCCGGCTTCCGGGGTGCCGACCGGGCCCTTTGTTCCCTCATGGCTCCCCAAAGTGGGCTGTTCTCCCTATGCCCCCTGCTGGGGTGGCACCTTGCCAGGGCCGTGGGGGGGGGGTATTTTGAGGGGGGTGACCCTCACTCAGACCCCAATCTTTTCTTTATCCCCCGTCCCGTGGTGTCTTCCCTGCCCTATCCAGAGTGGCAAAAATAGCTGACACTTGCTGAGGCCTTCCTTTGTGCCAGGCACTAAATACTTACATTATCTCGATTAATTCTTGGGCCGGGTTTGTGAGTGAGGAATCAGATTTCAGGGATTCTAAGATGCACAGTTCTTTTCACATTTCAACCTCTTGGAAACCAGACAGTGTCTTCCAAACCGGGGTGTGTCTGAACTTCATTGGCAACGGGTTGTTTTCCTGCTTAGCGTTTATTAATCAAAGGCACCTTTCACGATGGCAGAAGGTGTTTGGTCGTACAGTGGTTAAGGAGATGGGCTGCGCTCCCAAAGGTGGGAGGTTCAAGCCCACCAACCATCAGCTCTCTTGCTCTCATAAGATTAGCACCCAGGAGACCCAGTGGGCCAGTTCTACTCTGCCCTGTGGGACCACGAGGAGTTGAAGTGACTCCACAGAGCTCCACCAGCACCTCCCGAGTGTCAATGAAGTCTAACTGTTTCCTCGACGGACAGAGGAGAAACCGAGGCGCTGAGGGTTTCTATGGCACCTTTATTTTACAGATCAGGAAACCGAGGTCCAGCACCATCGGAGGGATAGCTGAGGTGACCCGGCTTCATTGGGGGACTTCAAGCCTTCTGCTCCTCATCTGGGGCCCTTTCCACTCACCCCAGATGAACTGGGGCAGCTCCCTGGATACAGGCAGGAGCCCAGGGGAGGGGCCTTTCAAGGCCCAGGGCCTTCTGAACACAAGTGAATCATCAGCCCGCCTGCCTTGGAGAAAGAAAGTCTTTAAAGAGGGATCTTTTTTTTTTCTTTCCCCTCTCCAAATTCTCTGAAGACTGCAGTTCCTTAAGGACTAAGAAAACAGTCGCCTCCCTCTGGCTCCTTTTCCTGGTAATGATTTTAGCTTCTCTTTCCCTGAATTTCTGTTCTACTGTCCTCTTTCTGGACTGGAGACGGGCTCGCCCTTGGCCCTCAGTCCACCAGGGCCTGGGGAAGAGCTCCACCCGCTTCCTGCTTGGAACTCAGCGCTGTTCCCAAGTCCCTCTTCTTTCCGACAGCTCCGTTCACCTGTACTCACTCGGCTTCCAGGTGTTACTGGACTCGAGCCATGGGGCCCTCAAGACACGGTTCTGCAACATTCCTCTTGGCTCCCCAAGACTGGAACCAAGGATGAAAACTCCAGTTTCCTGCCTGACTCGGTGTCCTCATCTGAGGTCTGTCCACCTAGTGGTGGCAGAAGTGGCATTAGGGACGAAGAGGAATGGCAGGGACAAGGGGATTGGCAGCCTAGAGGGTCTGCTGTTCTTCTTGCAAACTCCTGGCCCCACCCTGTGCCTCCGTCTCCCCAGCCTCCAACTCTGCAAAGTCAGGGGCTTTGTCACCAGGAAACAGGGAGGCTGTATTGGAAGGTAAATCCATGACCTTGCTGAAATCATCCTGTGTGTGGATTTGACTTGCACGGGTCTCCACTGGGTTTCCCAGGGCGGATTTTGTAGAGATTGCCACGCCTTTCTTACGCCGGTGCCTCTGAGCCTTCC
>PVJH01020028.1:0-41478 GCA_004026705.1 Nesogale talazaci | reverse complement strand
TGTGTGTGTGTGTGTCTGTAAAGCTGCAGGTCACACTGCTCAGCATCTCACGGGGCGTCTGTGTGGAACTCGGGTGTGCCTGTCCGGCTGGGGCTGGCCGCATATGCAATTGGAGTGTGATCTTGGGGTGTGGTGTGAGTAGCCGGGGTGACTGCTTGTCTGTTTATTACTGTGTATATGTGTAGTTGACTAGGCATGTCCTTATGTAATTGGTGGGTATCTCTGAACTGTGTGTGTGTGTGTGTGTGTGTGTGAGAGAGAGAGAGAGAGAGAGAGAGAGAGAGAGAGAGAGAGAGAGAGAGAGAGAGAGAATGAATAAGTGCTGTAAGTTAAGTGAGAGGAAGGCGTTTCTGGTTTCTTCTCAAATCCTAAGGAAAAAAGTTTTGGGTCCCTGTAGGATGAGAGATGCATGTGGGTGCCCCAGTTTCCCCTGTGATAAAGAGGCATCACTGAGCTGGGCTGGAAAAAAGACACCCCCCCCCCCACACACACACCCTAGAAGTGACTTTGTATCAGCACTGCCTAAGGGTGTAAAAGGATGATTGTCCTGGGAGATGGGTGCCATTCCTGCTGGACACATCCTTGCCCACAGAAGCTCAGTTGATGGAGCTGAGGGGCTTGGAAGAAGGCCTGGAAGAGTGAGGGAGTGGAGGCAGACTGCTGTCCTAGCACAGGAGAGGGAATTCACAGACTATAGGTGCTTAACCCTGGGCCCACACCCACACAAGTGAGGTGGCCTCACTTTGCAGGCTGTAGATAGTATTGTCTGTGGAGTTGGCGAGGGCTTTGAGAGAGAGAGAGCCCTTAGTGCAGGGTCCAATAGTTGTATATATGCTTGGAACTAGGGAAAGATGGCCATGGTGGTGGGACAGGTTTCCAATGACCACCGGGATGTGTAGTCTGATGAAATGCCTGTGTGCACTAAGAGGAGATGTCAGGGGCAAGTTGGAGGGAAAGGAGGTCAGAAAGATGGAAATGAGGCTTCCTACCCTGAGGCTTTATGGGCTTCATTTCATTCATTCATTCATTCATTCATATTCTGTCTCTCTTGTACACACACACACACACACACACACACACCAGTGGAACATTGGAGGGTGAACTTGGGCATGGCCTGAGAAGCAACGGACACACCAAACCTGTGAGTCTCTCTGTCCCTGGTGGGGGGGGGGGGAGCTCTTTTCTAGAGAGTATGGGGAGTTGATTATATGAACCTGGCACCACAGGTAGCTGGACCCCAGGCTGTCAGGATAGATACACAAGGATGTAGTTCTGCCACCGGTTCAGGAATCACACCTGCTTTGAAGGGGGAGGGCCCAGGTAGGGGCTTTCTGGGATAGCACATGTGGACATGGAGCTTGTGGTGGCCAGATCCGCCCATTTGGCAAGAGAAGGCCGGAATCTCAAATTCCAAATGTAAGATCTTTTGCTTTTCATATATTGGCAATCAATCCACCATAAACCAATCAGCCGGATATAAAACAGAACTTCGATGTGCCAAATGCAGCCTTCAGCCCCGGGCTGCGTCTGCGTCCAAGTCCTCTGGTGGGGTTTCCTTGCTTTGAAACAGAGTCGTCCGCTCCTCGCCTCTGTTCCCTAGCTCCTCAAATTCACCCGCACCCAAGGGGAACTTCAGGGTCTGTCCCATCCCTTTCCCGGCTCCACTCCTGCTGCTGCGTTGAAATCCTTGGTCTCCACCCTAGACACCACCCACCCTCCTGACTTTCTGTTGGTCACAAGGACACTGGGTATCGACCCTCGTTGTCGCCCCCAAATCCACTCCTTCTGTTTACCTTCTGTACTGCCCTTCCTGCCACCCTCACCACACTGGCCTCCCAGCTGGTAGCCTCCATCATCTGCTTGCAGAGGGATGGCTTGGCCCCAGGCTGGGCTCTCAGAGAGCTTCAGGTCTGGCCCTAGGTGACTGGTGAGGCTTTTCCTTCCTCTCCCTCTTTGAAGGCCTCAGTGCCTCTCACTGCTTGCGGGGAGAGTGTGGGGGCAGGGGCAGTGAGGGGGAGCTGCACTCTTTCTGCTGGGGAGATTTAGTTTAAATTCCATCTGCTTCTGGAAGCTTCCCTCTGCCTCCTTGTTCCTACACCACGTTCATCATATCTAATCCTCGCCCCTGCCCCCAGCTTCCTCTCATCAAAATCATTTCCATTTGTTGGACTAGCCTGGCCCTTAAGAACATTATTTTAGTAAATTTTCACAATAACATCCCTACAAGGAAGACATTTCCCTCATTCCCATTTAATGGAGGAGAAAACAGAGTGGGCTGGGTGGTGTCAGTCACATGATCTGCCTCAGGTCAGGTGGACAACCTGGGATTTAATCTTGATAGACTCCCTCTGTTAAAATAAAAACGGTAAATAAATAACCCAAACCAGTTGTCACGGAGTCTATTCCAACCCCAGGAGACGCCACGGGTCAGAAGATTAGTGGCGTTTTCGATAGATGTGGTTTGCCAGGCCTTTCTTCCGAGGCACATGTAGGTGACTCCAATGGCCAGCCTCTCAGCTTAGCCATTTGCACCCCCGAGGGCTGGCTATCACAATAGGAGCTTGCTACTAAGTTACTGAAGGAGCCTCTGGGTATGAACGGTGAGCACGCCTGGCTGTTAATGGAAAAGGTGGAGGCGAGGATTTGCCCAGAGGTACCTTGAGGAGGACCTGGTGACCCTGTGGCACACCGCTCCACCGTGGTGATACACACGCGGGGCAGGCGTCAGGTGACGTCGGCTTGACGGTCCCTGGCTTCCGTCATGACTCACTGAGCACTTGCTGTGTCTCAGGCAGCATGGGGAGGATGTTACACTGGTTTTGACACTCACCCCCACCCCTCAGCCTCATGAAGCCAGGGGATGGCACTGTTACTGGCACATTGTCGATGGGGAAATAGAGACCCAGAGAGGCTCTGTGACTTGTCCACAGCCACGGGTCAACTCGCTGTGGGGACCTTAGCAAGGCTGGTATTCTTCGGCCCTGTCTCCCCCTGCCCGAGGTTGGGACCACGTCTGATGGAAGCTCTCACTTCACAGGCCTTGTGGGGCGCCCGGTGCCAGCAGGCACTGGGCAGAGGTTTGCTCAACCCTACTGACTCTGTGTTTTCTCTTCTAGCTGCCCGGGGCCAAGGGATGAGCCCTCCTTTCCAATGGCATCGCCCCCTGGTCTGGAGCTGCAGACCCTGAGCAATGGCCCCCAGACTCCAAGGAGACCGCCTCCTCTGGGCCCTGTGGCCTCAGCCAGGGAGGGCGTGGAGAATGCCTGCTTCTCCTCCGAGGAGCACGAGACCCCTTTCCAAAACCCCAGGGAGGCCAGACTGGGCAGCTCCCCCAGCCCCCTGGGCGGTATCCCCTCAGGGTCCCGGTCCCAGAGGGACGATCTGTCCCTGCGTTCGGAAGAAGGGAGGGGTCTGGAGCCCCTGAGCCGCCCGGTGGACTATGGCTTTGTCTCCGCCCTGGTTTTCCTGGTGAGCGGGATCTTCCTGGTGGTGACGGCCTACGCCATTCCCCGAGAGGCCCGCGTCAACCCCGACACGGTGTCAGCGCGGGAGATGGAGCGGCTGGAGATGTACTACGCCCGCCTGGGCTCCCACCTGGACAAGTGCATCATCGCCGGCCTGGGGCTGCTCACGGTGGGCGGCATGCTCTTGTCCGTGCTGCTCATGATCTCCCTGTGCAAGGGCGAGCTCTACCGCCGCCCCCCCTGTGTCCCCAGCAGGGGACCCCGGAAGACCTATGGCTCCATTCACCTGCGGATGAGACAGCTGGATGGGGACGGGGGCCAGGCCCTGGTGGGGAATGAAGTGGTCCACGTCTCAGAGACCAGCCAGACCCTCCAGGGGTCTTGAGTGAGAGGTCACCTTCTCTGGCTGCTGCTGCCCCAGGACAACAAGGCCCCTGAAGGGCCAGGGCTTCAACAGCGTGTCCTGAGAGGCTCGGCGAAAGGCATCCTGGGTGCTGGGTCCACAGTCTGGGGCTGGGCCCAGGCCCCGCTCAGGCATGCGGCCCGCTCGTTTGTTTTCTAGTTTGAGGTTTTGTAGAAGGTCTTGTTTGGAGGAGGGCTCTGCTGCTAAAAATACAAAAGTTTGGAAACCGCTGTTCTCGGAGGATGAGGTGGCTCAGTATTTCCAGGGACGGGAAGCCGTTGGGAACGCTGCCCATCCCATTCCTCAGCGGCAGCGACCGCAGCCCCTCCTCCTTGGCCACGTGTGGGCATTGGGCAACCCCGACGGACTTTTCTTTCTCAGACCCTTCAAGTTGTAAGGGTGGGGGGTGGGGGTGGGCCGGTGGCTTTGTGGTGTGGGGGGAATCCAACAACTGGTGGGACAGCTCCCCACCCTGTGCACCTGTGCTGACTTAACTGTGACCCTCCTTCTGCGCTTCTCTGTGGCTTAGTCTATAAAGTGAGATGGGGGATTGGTAGCCTTGGGCTGCTACAGTTCTGCCTTAGCCATGGGCCCATCTCTGCCAACAGCAAGTCCTCCGGAGGAGGAAGTGGCCCAATGGCATTCACCATTTCCCGTGCCATTGTCTGACCCAGTGTGGTGACCACTATGGTGAGAATGGTCCAGGCCACTCACCGACCGTTATGCTCCAGGCAGGCTGGCTCCATCCAGAGACCCCCACAGCCTGGCTTTTGGTCTGGAGGTCTGATTATTTGAAGTGACAAGACCTTAGCATACATTTGACCAGACCAAGTGCCTGGTTGTCACCAGCTCTGCGAATAAGAGGGATGGAGGAGGGGCGGGCGGGCAGGATGATGTGAGCTTTCATCCTCATCTTAAGACTGTGTTATCTGGCAGCAGAAAGAAAAAGAACACGGGGTCTATCACCTTGCCCCCTTTTCCCTGTGGCAGTCAAATGCAGTCCCAGTTTATTTGGGAGGAGAAATTGGTCAGTTAGGTGGCCCGGACACTCGGGACACACGGATGGCCATTCTGCTGTGTGTTTCCTGTTGGGAGTTTCTACGCTCCTGACAAGGAGAGGAAGTGGGCCTTAGGCATCAAGGCGTGGGGGGCAGGGGTGTGTGAAGACAGTGGGGAGGCCTCATCCAGTGTGAACCGTCCTGCAGAGTGACTTGTGTTCACAGCTTCTGGGTCAGCAGTGTCAAGTTCCCGAGAAGGGTCTCCTCCATGTGCTCCCTGCCTCCAGCTCCAGCCTGCCTGTCTCCGGGGAGTGGGAGGGCAGGCTAGGCCCGGGATCCGCAGCTTAGCGAAGTTCTGATTAGCAGTCACACTAGCTCTTCAACCGCGTGGGTCAAACATCTGGGCGGTATAAAGTCACGGCTTTGGTGACAGATCAAATATCTGCTCCTGCTGACAGGTTCTGCAAGGAGCAGCGGGCTGGGGGAGGGCTGCAGCGGACAAAGGCTGTGCAGTATGACCTGCCAGGCTCTGTTCATGGTGTCAAAGAAGGTTTGAAAAGAACAAAGCCCCCAAGTGGGGTGATTGGACAGGCTGTGGGCTTCCGCGGACAGGCCAGTTTCTTAGGAAGGCCTGGACGCAGAAAGCGGCATTGGCCGTTTTCGCTTGCTCGACGGCAGCAGATCCGGACACCCCACATGGTGGGCTCATCCAAATACGATCAATAACAATATCCCTCCCAACCATGTGGATTACTGTGTCAGCGGGGGGTGAGGGGGAGCTCGTTTGGAGATGAAAGTCGTCGAGTAGATGCGTCTGGGGCCGTCAATTCCCATCAGTCTAAATGCGATGAGTGGTATTTAAGGACTCAACCTGTTAGAAGATGAAATCCGAGAAATCGCAGGTTTGCTCCAAGCCCAGCAACCTGCTTTGCATCCTAATGCAGAGGGATGTGTATAATGGAGTGAGGCAGTCATTACCTTGTCAGTGAATTAAGAAAACCCTAAGAGATGCCAAAAAACATTTCCCTCATGACTGCAGCTGGGCTCACCCAGTTGGCAGAGCAGAGGAGGCTTTGGAAGGACTTGGAAGGATTACAGGGATGGGCTTGTGAAAGCTTCTTCTTCGGGTTTCTGTACGGGTAGGTATGGAGCGGCCCAGAGGACCATGCATTTACTAGAATACATCTTACCGGCGTGCTATTGAGGTCCCTCAACTTCGTATCTCCAGGTGTTTGAGAACAGGGACAGATGTCGATTTGGGAGTTTCGATCTGGATGCTGCCACTTGTTGGCTGCGTGGCTGCTCCCTCTCTGAGCCTCGGTTTCTTCATCTGTGGGATGACTGGGAGCTCTGTTGGCTGCAGGAGATGGCCCAGCTCAGAGATGGAGATGGCTCCTTCTTGGCTCTCCCTCTTTGGTGGTGCAGTGGGTTGTGCGTTGGGCGGCCCCACACAAGTTCAGCAGTTCAAACCCACCAGCCATTCTGCAGGAGAAAGAGGAGGCTGACAGCTCCTGTAAAGATGACGGCCTCGGAAGCTCTAGGCAGCAGTTCTGCTCTGTCCTGTGGGACGACTGAATCAGAGCTGACTTTGTAGCACAGGGTCTGGGTTTTGTCCCACCCCAGCTGGGGACCCCTCATTTAGGCCCGGAACTTGGGAGCTGACCTTTCTGCCTTCTCCATTCCCTGAGGTCCAATCCATCGGCAGATGTAGTTTCCGGTTCTGCCTTCCGTATCAGACCTCCGTTCATTCTTGGGTGTGCCATTCTCTGGTCCGGTGGCATCTTGGCTTCTCTTCCGAGATGCCTGCCCTTTCCACTTTGACCTCTGTTGGACAGTCAGGGGAAGCCTGGCAGGGTGGTCAGTCGTGCCATCCTGCTTACAAACTCTGGGGCGCCATCTCACTCCACAGGCGGCTTGACTGTAAGGCTCATGGAGCTTTAGTTGCCCCAGCTCCCAACTGCTTATAGCGCCACATGGAGTTTTTATATTTGCTATTTTGATTTTCTATTCTGGACGACGCCCCTAAATGGCGTTGGCACTAGATCCCGGAAAACCTGATTCCTTCCTGCCCTGTGCCTCGAATGGCCCTCCCCATGCCCTTATTTTCCATCCCATGCCCTTCCCTCACTCCATCACGCCGCTCCAGCCATGCTGGCTGCCTGGCTGACCCTCCACTGTGCCAGGCACACCCCCACCTGGGCCTCGGCACCTGCAGCCCGCTCTGCCTGGTGGGCATTTCCGCTCCCGATCTGCAAGGCCCAAGTCCTTACCTTCTTAGGTTCCTTGTTCAATTGTCACTTCATTGAGGCTGATCGCCCTATTTAAGGCTGTCCCACCCCCAGCCACTTCTCCCCGCTTTTCTCCTGCCAGCAGGCTGTACCTGGTAATTATTTTGTCTCTTTCTCCGCCTCCCCACTGGGTTCCAAACTACCCCCAAGGCCCGGGATTTTGGTCCTGTTTGCTCCGCCTAGAGTAGTATTTGACACCTCGTCGGTGTTTGCTGTGGAGTGCCTGAACGAAGACAGTAACAGATTCCCAGATTCCCAGTGCCTGCGGCAGCCCGAGAAATTCTCTGGATGGCCACTTCCCTGGACTGTGTCCTCTCTCAGAGCCTCTTCTGCGGGTGAGACTCAGTCATGGCGCAGATGGCACGCTGGAAGTGCTGGGGGAAATTTATTTGTCACCGAGCCCCGCCATCGGAGCTTGGGGTCCCATCTCCCACCCTGCCACCTTGATTCCGCTTGGCGTGGCAGAGGAAGAAGATACAGCTCTCCTAGCTTTGTCGGAGCCCAGCCGAGTTTGCCCAGCTAGTCCCAACAGCTCTCTGCCTGGTGTTTGGGAGCCTGTTGGTGTCACCCGAGGACCGAGAGGAGCCCCGGTGACACAGTGGTTACGCATTGGGCTGCCAACTGCAAGGTCAGCCACTCGGAGCGAGACAGACAGGCTTTCCACTCCCATCAAGAGGCACGTACGGTCTTGGAAGCCCACAGGGGCAGCCCTGGCCTGTCGCGACGAGTTGGAATCGACTATCGCGGTGAGGGGACCAAGAGTGCCGAGAGAAGCCAACCTTTGAGACCCCGGTCTCCGTCACCATGCCTGCTCCACTCCCCTCTGGCCTCCGACAGGCCCCGAGCCCCAGGTACCTGCTGTGTGAGGGTCCGTCACCGTGCTCCCTTTTGTGGGATTAAGCATGACTCTCTCTGGCCGCCTCCTCCCTGCACACCTCCACTCTTACGCTCTCTCTCATCGAACCTAGCTCCAAAACCCTGGGCAGTGGCTTCTAGAGGAAGCCATGCATCTTCTAAACCAGGGCACTCTCAGGATTGTGCATACTGTTTTTGTCTCTTCCGTAAGCCTTGTCCTCCGCTGGGAGAGGCGCAGGGAGCAGATCTAACCCCAGGAGGGCACTGGCCGGCTGGTCACCCTTCTCCGTGAGCCCTCAGGGTCCATCACTCCGCACCACCTTTCTGGTTTCTCAGAGAAGAGCTGGGGAGTCTTCCTACTCTGCCTTCTCCCCAGCCAGAGGGATCAGGGAGGTAGTGGAAGGTTAAGGCATGGAGTCCTGCACCTGGAGAGGTTTGCTGGGACGTGAGCAGAGGGAGGCCTGGTGATGAGGCTCTGGAAGTCAGGATCTAGGAGTCTGCCAGGGAGGAAGGGGCCCTGGTGATGCAGTGGGTCAGGTGCTGGGCCTCTAATCTCGAAGATAGAAGTTAGAAACCACAAGCTGCTTGTTGGGAGAAAGATAAACCTTTCTGCTCTGGGGAAGCGTTTTGAGCCCCCCGTAACCCACAGGGGCAGTGCGACTCTGCCCACACAGTCACTCCGAGTTGGAATAAACTCAACGCCAGGGAGTTGGGTTGGGTTTGGTCAAGGTGGAGCACGGGAGGTTAGTGGCACCAAGAAACCAAAGAGATGGCCTACAGCTGGGCCTCGTGTGTCTCCCAGAGAGAGCGGACCCTCGGTGTCCCTGGGAGGAAGGTTTCGGCTGAGGGGAGAAGCTCATTGAGACCTTGCCCCGAGGGGAGTGGGGGTATGCTAGGATGGAGCGTCACGGAGCTGGATAGGATTTGGTCAAGAGGCTCTTCCAATTACCAAATGCCCCATCCTTTGGGGAAAGCCAGTGACCCAAAGGCCAGGGCTTGGCTAAAGGCAGTGAGCAACTCAGGCCTTGCTGAATCTTGCCTGCAATTCCAGCATCCTTGTTCCGGATAGGGGAGACCGTGCAGAACGTGGAAGGACTACTGCTCCGCCTCCCCACCCAACGCCTCCCCACGCCCCGCCTCCCCACTCCCTGCCCACCACACTCAGACCCTGAAGTCCGACTAGCCCTACAGACTGCGCTGCGTCAGTCAGGTCGGGGGAGTTTGAGTGCCAGGGCACTTAGGGGTCTTTTCATGCCTCTGTGCCTGCTTCCCTCATCTGTGAAAGCTAACAGTCCCTGTCCCATAAGACCGTGGCGGGGGTGGGGGGTGGGGGGTGGGGAGGGGGCGGTGGGGAGGGAATGGTTCCCCTAACACCCTTAGCACAGAGCCTGCTGCCTCTGAGTGGTTCAGCACCGCTTGCTGCTCGCTTCCTCATTCCCCACCTTGCACATGCGCTCGCTCCGGGCTGGGCACCGTGGAGACACACAGACACTGCCCTCGTGGCATGCAGAGTGCCGGGCGAGACGGTGTGTGATGGGGGTGTGCCGGGGGTAGTGGGGTGTGTGTGTGTGTGTGTGCATGCGTGTGCACAGATGGGGCGTTTGATGGTGCCAGGGCCACAGAAGGCGTTCCTTGAGGAGGGTCCCCAGCACGAGGCAGAATGTGGGGTGGGTGAGAATGGGGAGCAGGAAGGGGGCTCTGGGCAGACAGGAAGTGCAGCTGCCCAGAGGGGGCGCAAGTACATAGGCATGTACGGATGGACTCTGCTGTGCTGTGGAGTGTGAAAGGGGCGGGGTGTACGCTGGGAGCTGTGGCATGGCCACGGGGTCTCCGTGGGGATTCTGTGTGGGCGCAGCACCGTGCCCGTGTTGGCCACCGTTGTGGTTGCTCTCTAACTGGTGAGTAGGGAGCGTCTTGGGATGGCGGGTGTGTTTAGGGGCGATGCTGGTGCTGGGGCACCAGGCTGGAGGGCTGTGGTCTCCGCTGCACCCCAGCCTGCTTCTGGGGTTCCAGCTGCAGTACAGGGCCATGACCTCAGGCCTCAAACCTCCCCCCATCTCAGGGGGCCCCTCCTCCTGGGCCTCCGTGCTGCTAAGGTCAAGGTGGAGAAGGCTGCTCCTGTGGGCCCAGGAGAGGTTGAGTGAGTGGAAGACTCTACAGTTTAACGGGAAAGCTTGCCCCAGGAGAGCAGTGGGGGAAGGGGCACAGCAAGGGAAGAGGCGGCTGTCATGCCAACCCCTTCCCAGGTGGCTGGTTGTCTGGACCGGCGGTGACTTGGGACCAAGGGCACTCTGAAAATAGGCCACCCCCTCCTCTGTTATCACACCTCCCTCCTGGCTGTTTGGTTTCTCTCTGGACCCTCCTCTCCTTCCAATGGAAGCCCCTCCTGTGCTTCAGACAGGCATAGGTGAGCTGTTCCTGTTGCCGACTCACCAGCCAGCACCTGCTTCTCCTGGATGCCCCCACCTTCCCAAGTCAAAGGTGAAAGCCAGGGCTCCCAAATAGATGCCCACAGGGCTTGGCCGGTGAATGAGAAGACGGGACAGGTGACAGAACTGAAGAGGATGTGCATTCATACTCCCCCCCTGGGGCTGCTGCCTTCCACAAGCAGCTGGACACGTGGACTTTTCTGTGGATAAAAGAATGCCAAATGGGATTATCCCCCTGCCTCAGAATTTTGAAGAAGGCCAAAACTGAGTGTCCACTCTCGGAGTGTCCAGTGAGATGCCTGCCACCTGCTGGGCTCATACGGAGCCCCTGCCCTTCTGTCAGGGCTTAATAAGCCAATGAGAACAGACCTTGGTGCCATCCACCTCACCCAGTGCCAGCAGGGCAGGAGAGAGGTGCCTGAGTCCTCCTCATGGCGGTCTCATCTCTGTGGCCACTCAGTAGAGGATGTGGCTTTGAGAAGGGGATGGGGCCGCTTGTCTCTCAACTTAAAGTTGCAGCCCCAGGCATGCTGCCCACCATTCCTGCACAGAACAAAGGTCAGAACACTGGCCCAGTGCCAGGTACTGCGCTAGCCTTTGGCTATTCAGCACTGGGCAGATAGATGCCTAAGGACAGGCTTCTGAAGCTCATACAGGCATTTGCCAACTTGGAATGAGATGTGTTGCTGACATGGAGATTTTCAAAGGCGGGAGCCCCCTGGGAGCAGCCCAGGCTAATTGGAAGGGATGAGGTGGGTAGGGTGCTGGGTCCCCACGGAGGAAGAAGACAGGCCTGGGACCCTACCCATAAGCCTGAGGCTGTTGGACCTGGTTGTAGGAGCCCAGTCGCCCAGGGCTCCAGGTGCTGATGAAGGGAGCGAGGGTGACTGGGTGACTGGGCAACCCCTCACACCACTGCAGGGAAGGGATGGCGGTGAGCCTCTGCTGGGCTTGATAGAGACCTCCACCCTGTGAGGAGCAACCAGGGCAGCCTACCCTCTCATGTTGCCTCCAGGGGATGCCAGCCTCAGTGAAAATAAAGCACCACCCCCACTATCCCCTTCGTCCTGGCCTGCTGAGAGAGACTTCACCTCTTTTCCCCTCCCTCCTCCCTCTTCCCCACCACTTGCCCTGGAGGCCCCTGAACCTCAGAGGCCAATAGAGACTTCTGAGTTTGGGACTGGACGTGAGTTGGACAATTGTCAGCTGGACAACTGAGTTGATTTTGGTCACCCAAGTGACTGGTTAGTCGTGACGCTGAGTGGGGGTGGTGGATGGGAAGTGGATTAGATAGAGGCCCGTCAAACAATTGAGCATGACGGTGCCTATCAGTGCACAGAATCAGATCACCCAGTTCTTTAAGCAGCATGCGCGTTCTCTCTGCAGCAGACACACTTCTAAGTATTGCTCACTTACCAGCTCATCTAAGCCTCACCACAGCCCCGTGCAGTGGGCACTGCCATTAAACTCCAGACGAGGGTGCTGAGGGGTTAAGGGCCCTGCCTGAGGTCAGAGAGCTGGTGAAGTGCAGCCATGATTCAAACTTTAGAACCTGCTGGGAAGAACCGTTGGGTCATGGTTGTGGATGGAGCTGGGCTTCTTTGAGGCCTTCGGTTTCAGGGTAGGTTGGAAAGCTTGGTGGAGAGAGGAGGAGGGTGGGTGGGTTTTTATGGAGCTCAGGCTCACCGTCCCTTAGAACCATGGGACGCCACAGCTGGACCTGCCCTTAGAGACTGTCGGGTCCACGAGAACCCCATTTAGCATGCGGGGGAATCCAAAGTTTCCCCTTGCCACGGGGTTGACGTGGCTCAAGTCTCTTGACCATGCTCTCTTTGTTCGCTTCTTACCTGGATGTGTGCGTAGGGCACAAAATACCCCCTCGGGACGGAGCTGTGCCCCTGGGGGTCCAATGTGGAGGTAGGAGAGGAAGAGGGTGGGGCTCTGTCGGAGAGGCATGACACCCAGGTCCTGGCTCCTTACCCCCTTCTACCCATCCTCCCACCCCTCCACCCCAGGCGTGGGTCACCCTGGCCTGGAGAGGTGCAGTTCAGCTTAACAGGCACAGCTGGGAGAATGTGCGCTGTCCAGGGTGCTGAACCCGAACCTGCCGGGCGCTGGCTTCTGACTGACCCTCTCACTGAAGGGATGGAAAAGGACCCTCATGGTGTTGTCATTTAGGGATCTGCGTGTGTGACAGTGTTTTGGCGTCCCATCTCTGTGGGCCCGGGCCTCGTTGCTCAGCTGTTGAGGACCTGTTCGGCCACCTGTTAAGTGGACAGTAACTCTCGTCTGACTGCACTCAGACTGAGTCGAGCTTCACTTGGGGCCAGGCCGCAGAGTCTGGCTCAGAGGTCAGGCTCACCCCAGGCCTGTGAGGTCTATCAGGAGCTCCCCGGGCCCCTGTGGGCTGGAGGTGGTGCTGGCGCTGTGGGTGGAAGTGCTCGGAGGCAGGAGGCACCCTGCAAACCAGACCGAGTCTCGCCGTCCTGGGGATACGCCGCTTTGTACCTCGCCTAGGTTTGCCCTGACTTGACTTCCCAGTGTCAGGCGCAGGTGTGCCCAGGCACCGATGCTGCCCCCTCCCAGAGCAGGCTGGTGCTGTCCAAGACTGGCAGCTCTACAGAGAAATGCGCTGGCTTTTGAACGAGCCTGGTCCAGGTCCCAGCTGTGGCCCTGCCACCCTAAGGGGCAAGCCCAGCTGCGTGACGGATGCTGCCGCTGGTGCTTGCCTCCGGAGCTGTCTGGAGGTCTGTGTGAGGTTGGGAAGGGAAACGCTTAGAAGCCCCTGGGCACCAGGCACAGGATGTTGGCCATGGGCACCCACCCTTACCTGCCCCTCCGTCCTCTGAAACCCCCATGGTTACCTGAGCCATCGCCACTGAGTTGATGCTGACTTGGAATTCACAGGGTTTCCGAGGCTGTACTCTTTACAGAGGACAGCTGCCATCTCTTTCCACCTCAGAGGGGCTGGTGGGTCCAAATTGCTGACCTGCTGGTTACAGCCGAGCATTTAATCCATGTTACTTCAAATACTCCCCCAGACAAGATGTTTTTGGGTGATCCCTGCCCCAGTCCTGGTGGTGGTGGGGAGGAAGTGAGGGACGCTCTTGCTGCAAAGGAAGAAGCCCGCACCATGGCTCAGACCTGTCCCACCAGATGCTAAGATCCCTGCTTGAGCTTGGACAAATGTCTAGACCTTTCCAACCACATTTTCTGGTCTTACAAATGGGGCTAGGACCCTATGAAGGCTTGAAGATGTGGGTGCCAGTTTACAAGGATGCACAAATGTTTAAGTTCCTACGCAGAACCGTTGAGTGACTCCTGGGGCCAAGGGCACAGAGGGTCATGCTAAGTGTGTGTGAAGTTCTTGCGTGATCGATCATATATTGCATGCAAGAACTGGGAACCGTGAGCACATGCGGAGCCCTTTGGAGCTGAGGCCCCAGGGAGGGGAGCTAAGCTGCAGCTTGTAGATCAGAAGCCCACAGACCACCCTCAGAGCCTGTTCAAATGCAGGGGCTCCCTGAGCAAGTCTGAGCCCACGTGTGAGCATGCCTCACAAGCTCCCCGGTGATGTTGCTGATGCTGCAGTCTGAGTAGCAGAGAGGGGTCATCTTCCCTCAGCCTTTGTGAGCCAGTCTCCAGGGTAGATTCAGGGTGATGGGGCTGGGAAAGCCTGCCCTTGAGTCTCCTTGGGTGCCAGATGCTGAGGGTGGCCACATGCCCGCCAACAGCAGTGGGGGCCACACATGCGGGGGTGGCTCCTCTCCTTGTTTTCTTACAGGAGCCGGCCCACAGGAAACACGGACGGGGAGTGAAGTGCCACCCAGTCTCCTTTCCTGCCAGGGAAGAGGGAACAGACTGCGACCAGGCAGTGAAGGTCCCAGAGTGAGGTTCAGTGGGGGCTTTTCTAACCTGAGCGTCAACAGGTCCTGGCCCTCCAAGAATACAGGCCTGGTCTTCATGCTCGTATGCATGTCAAAGCTGGACACCCAGGGACCCTGGTGGGTGACGGGTGCCTTTAAAGGGTGATGTCTGCGAAGAAGGTGGAATTGACTATGTACTGCCAGAAGGCTCTTTAGAAGAGTCCTGAGTGATGGACATCGCATCAGGAGGGACCGGCTCCTGGACAAGGACGCTGCATTTGGTGCTGTCCAGTGTCAGCAAGAAAGAAGAAGACCCTTCCGGGGGACGTGCTGATGTGGTGGCTGCACGGACAGGAGACATGCGGCACCTGTAAGGTGCGCAACCAGCCAGGGGGGTTGCCATGACGACTCCTAACGATGACACTTTGGACTAGGGGCATCCTTGAATGTGGCTCACAACACTGAGCTGGAGAGAGGAGGGTGCAACTCTGAATCTGGGAGGCCCGCCAAGGCAGTGAAGGTGTGGCCAGCGGTGCGCCCAGGAAGTGGGGCCAGTCGTCCGTAGCACTTCACCAAACGACAATGCTTTGGGACCAGACACATTAACTTACTCGGGAGGTCCCTGGGTGGATACATGCCCAAACCAAGCCAAGGTAATTAATGCCTGGGGTTCTCACGGCCCCAGGACAGGTCAGGGGGACTTTCCTAGAGATAAGACCTGCTTCTGTACATCGCATTCACCCAGAACCTTCTCTGGCAAGCTAGGCCCCACTCCTATGCAGCTCGCTGGCCATGCTGGCCCAAGGGGGTGCTGGCCCAAGCTTTGGTCTCCTTTTCTGGGCTCTGCCTTGCTTGGTTCAAATTTTAAAATTCCCTTTAAGAAAAGACAATCCAGTCACTGTGAGACACCTTACCCCCACAGGGTGACGTCGAGAAGACGGCGGATACTAAGCAGAGTTGGCCAGGCCCATGCTGACGCCACTGTGAGCACGTGCGCCTGTGTGGCCGCCATGAACAGCCGGCAGGTCCTCAAACAGGTGAACTCCGACTCAGTCTGCCACCTGGCCGTCTTCAGAGAGAGAAAAGTAGTACTGCACGCAGACGTGTGCACGATGATGCTCGGAGGAGCGCGGCTCCTGAGTCCACATGGAAGCGGCGGAACCGTCCTCACAGGAGGCCCGAGAGGGGAACCAGGTGTAGCAGTGGTCTTCTGCCATGACACGGCGTGAGGCTTGACGGGCCTGCAGGGGGTAGGGTCCTCCGCCTGACCTCAAAGGGCGTGTGCTGCAGGGTCTCACTACCTTCGGAGCAGCGTCCTTGGAGAGCAGAAGTCGGTTCATGGTTGCTCGGGATGGGTCAGGAGGAACCGGGATGACGGTGACGTGTGGGATGAGCACGCACACTGTGGGCAGGCCACACGTGAGGAGGGTGAGCTTTTTGGTGCGTGCGTTGCACCTCAACGAGGGTGTTCTTGGAAAAATAAAACTAAGAGGAACAGGTCTTTACGTGCCGAGCTTTATTGTGACACCTTTCCAGCCCTCTGAGTTCCATAGAACGCTCACCCGCAGCCTCCCGGCGCTGCGTGGTGGTTTCGCAGCCTGGCAGACAGGTGTGGCCCAGAACAAAACAAGTGCTCGCCCAAGGCAGGGCTGGGCAGCCCCAAGAGGCCCCGCTTACACCCCCAGGCCTCATCTGTGAGGCACTCAGTGCACAGAGCCCCACGCAGGTGGCATTTCCTGGACTGAGCTCTGGAGATTGGCTGCTTCTGCAGATGGGTCCTTGAACTGTCTGCTCAGAAAACAGAATTATGCACGTGGCCACTCCACGGGGTTTCTTTTTGACCCTTTGCTCCCGGGAGTTACAAGTATCCAATTTATCAAGTTTTGTCTTTTAACTGAAGGCGGGGTCCTAAAAGCTATCTCTACCTGCCCTGGTGGTCTTTTAAGTGTGTCCTCTTTTTATGTGCAAATGTCCCCCAAGTCTTTCTGGGTGTAGATAGGAACCAGTTCTTGGAACAGAAGCTACCATTCCACCCATGTGTCAGCCTTGTGGGAGGGGGGTACGAGCTTGGACGGTGGTGGCTGTCGCTCAGCCTGACCGACCGTTTCTGGATTTCTCCGGAGCAGAGGTGTTCTGAAGGCTTCCAGTTGACCGGCTTTCCTGTCTCTGGGTCTTTTGCTCAGTCCGTCCTGGAGATGGTTTGCTGGAAACACCTGCCTCCCACCCTACCAGAGACAGCCTCTGTCTGATGGGCTCAGGCCTGGGCATTGTCAGTTGAGCTGCCCCGACTCCTCTGCATGGGAGCATGAAGGCAAGCCTCGACCATGGAGCACAGGCAGGTGTCTCAGGAAGACCAGCGGGGTAATTCCCTGCCTACGGGGAATGGACTTGTCCCAGTTCAGGGGAAGGGACCCAGCCCTGGCGAAGCGCCGGCTGGCTGCCGTGACCAGAGCCCTGCGTCTCTTGCCTCTCAGCTGGGTGCTCGCTGTGCTCTTCCACTGCAGCAAAGGGCTCCTCACTGACTGCATCTCTCACGCCTCTGGCTGCAAAGGATCTGGAGAACAACAAGGTCAGGGGGCCTGGACACGGGCTTCTAGATCGGAGCTCCCCCGGTCAGGCAGGAGAGACATGCCTAGGCTGTCCAGCTCCACTCCTACAGACTGACTGTAGAAGCCAGGGTTCCTGGCTCCTCCCGCAGGATGGGGACCAGGTTCCTGTGCCGTCTGTGTGCTGAGCACTGGGCCTGTGCGCCTTCCTTTGGCGCCAGCTCTCTGGACTGCTGTCCACAGACGCAGGCAGCAGAATGTGCTCCCCAGATTTTATGGGTGGGTGCTCGGAGCCCACAAGGGAGGGGGACTTGCCGGGTCCCCTCAGTTGGTGGCAAAAATGAGGTGAGCCTGAAGGTGCGTTTGCTCCAAAGTTGTCAGGCCATCGCTGGTCAGGCCCAGACCCAGCGGTGGAGCCCCCCTAAATCAGAGTGATGCCCGTGTTCCTCCACGTGACCGCCACCGTGAAGGTCATCCCCGTGGCCCCCAGGTTTCTGGTCACTCCTTTCCCTCCACACGGCCAGCCCAAGAGAGACCCTTCTTGGTGGCATTGGGAGCAGCAGGCACCCGAGAAACAGAAGGGGGCCCTGGGGAAGAAGAGTCATTTCACGACCCAAACTGGAGAGCCCCTAGCACACACGTGAAAAAGAGAAGTGGGAGACCGGCAACAGGGTTTTTGTATTACATTTGGTTCTTAAGAATAACATCCAAAATGCATTCTGTTCTCATAGCGCTGTGCCGGGTCGCAGGGACACGTGGCTGGAGGAGTCTCTCCGGGGAGGTGGGGAGGAGCTGGTGGTGCGAGACACTGCCTCCCGGGGACCTACACACAGCCAGGTGGCGGGCTGCAGCAGGGACCATGGCTCTGGGAGGGGGTGGGGAGACAACCCCAGTCAGCCTGCAAACACATGGATAGGGCCCCTCGTGCCCAGCCCATGAGAACAGGGCTGCTGGTCGGGCCCACGGTGGCAGCTCCAGGCGAGTGGCGAGAAGGTTGGGATGTTACATTCTTGAGGCCTTCACAGGTACATGTCATCGTAGCCCGGTGGGGGGAGGTGGTCTGGGTTAGGTCTGGAATGGAAAGAGGGGGCTGGTGAGTGGATGTGATGGAGGGGCACATGGGCAGAGGTGAATTTGAGTGCCGTGCGAGCCTGTCCTCCGACCTGGTGTGCTGGCTCTGAAACCAGGTAGCCGGGGTATGAAACCTAACCCAAAATGCTGGTTGGCCACCCCTCAACCTCAGGCTTCTAGCCGTGCAGCTGTGGGACATGGACACACAACTCTGACACACACACAAGCTTCCACCTGTGCTGCTGAAGGGGTAGGGGTGGGGTAAGGAGGCTCCCAGGATGGGGAGCCCCTTGGGGGCACCAGGAAGACCTCAGGCAGAGGCCCCAGCAGGATCCTCTCTCAGCAGAGGCCAGAGGGACCCTGGAGGTGGCACTGAGCCCAGGCTGTGTCAGGCTCCACTTGTCGACTTCTGAGAGACAACCTACCCAGATGGGCTGGTTCCAATGGGCCCAAAGGGGTCAAAGCGTGCTCCTGGGGGCACCGCGCCGGGAGGAAGCCGGTTCGGGAGGCCTGAGGACGGGTCGATGCGTGCTCTGGGGAAGCCAGATCTCAGGGGGTCCACGATCATGCCACCTGGCCGACACCTGAGGCAAGGAGGAGACAAGGGGGAGCCACTGTAGGGAGGCTGCTGCACGGGTGCCTGGGCTGCCTGCTCGGACTGCCACAGGCACGGGCCACTGCTGGTGCCAGTGGGAGACGGAAAGGAGCCAGTATACAGGCGCACACCTGTTCGGGCCTGAGAGCCCACACCTGCAGTTCTACCCGGTTCCCAAGTTCATGGAGTTCACATGCCTGCTGAGTCCTAGCCCAGAGGGGACAGGACCTCAGGAAGCTGATGCAGGGACACCAGAAGGCTCTACAGGTGCTTGGCTTCAGGGCCAAGGCCAATCATCTCTCAGTTTGTCTGTCTTTCCTCTCTTAAGGGGTCACCCATGTCTGGTTCCCGAGAACAACTTCCTCCCATGGAGTTCATGGACCTGACCCCCTAGACTGAAGGCCGTGGCTCAGGTGTGGGGGTGGGAGGGGAAAGGATGCTCTCTGCAGCAGGCTGCTAGGTGCTGTTTTCGAAGTCAGCACAGAGACCAGGCTGTGGTCGCTGGTCGCTGGGGGGGTGTGAGCGGGATCCACAGCGAGAGATGGGGCTTCGGACTCCCCTGACCATGTGAGGTCCCCTCTGAAGTGCTGTAAATGGCCCAAAGGTCTGGGAGCCCTTCAAGCCACACCACACCTGACCAATCTTGTTGGTGGCTTGCCACCCACGGTCCCTGCTCGGCCGGGAGATGACAGAGGAGTGGCTCGCTGGGCTCGCTCAGTACTTTCACCCAGACCCTGCCTCTGCGCATGGGAGGGCCCAGGCAGCGGCCTCTGGTCCCCGAGCAAGTGACGGGGTGCTCTAAAATTAGCAGCTGAGCGCGGGCGGCCGGGGCCGAGAGCAGGTGAGCTTGCTGTTACCTCTCCCAGCAGTACTCACCCAAAGGGGTCCAGGTCCTCTCCCCCGACAGAAAACGGACCCAGGGGATCACGCCTGAAACAAACAAGGGACAATTAGCCACATCCTGGAGCAACGGGCTTCCCTGGGGTCTGTGTCTGACACCTGTGGGGAGGTCGCACATGCACGCCCAGGTATGGGGACAGCCTGTTACTCGAGGGAGGGATCTCACCCAGGGCCACCCCCCCCCCCCCCCCCGCCCCGCCCCAGATGAACAAGGTGACACTATAATGGCCACCAGGGGGCAAGAGGAGGATGAGAAGGAGATTTCTGTGTTTCAGAGTAAGATGGAATCAGAATCACACACACATACACGCTTCAAAAAGTTCCTGGACAAATGGAAAATTAAAAGATATTTTAATCTCCCCCACAAACTTTCTGAAGCCCCCCCCCTTGTACAATGTTGGTGTGTATACCTATCAATTAGAACACTTAACATATATGTAAGGCAATGTATCATTAATATAGCAGCCCAGCTCTCTTCTTCAGTCCCAAACCCCATTGGAGAGCCTCACACTGTTGTCTCAAGATGTTTTTCATATCCTATCCAGAACCAATTTTCATTCTCACTGAAAAGGCAGGAGGGAAGAACAAAAATGAATGCAGGGTTCCAGGACGGCAGTTCTATCTACAAAGTAATGGGTTATCTGTATCTATTTTTCAAAATCCTTGTTCACCCAGTAATTTTGTTAGACTCCATCCTAAGGAACGCACACAGAGTCCAGCATCGCCCCGAGACATCAGTCAAGGCAGCTAGCTGGAGCCGGCCTTCTGGGCTGCGTGGTCCGGGACGTACGACGTAAGAATGCAGTGACGTCTGGACATGCTCCTGCCTGTCCAGACAGTGACTGCCAGGAGCGGCAGAAACCAGTGTGGTCACACGTGTGAAAATGAAATGCGGAAGGACGGACTGAGAATGCAAACAAGGGTGGGCTGCCCCTGCCTGGTGAGCGAGTTTATTACACAGTCTCACTCCTCCTCCAATGAAAGATGTGTATTTTATTTATGGTAAACAGAATTAGCAATGTTTACAGGGTGCTTTCTGAGTCACTTGGAAGCGGGTGAGCCACGGAGAGCTGACGGTTTTAGGGCACAGGCACAACGATCCCCGCAGACCTCGGGGAAGCCTTGCACACGGCAGCTAAGCTGAGCCTCCAGGTAAGCAGCTGTTCATTATAGCGCCGGGAAAGGATCCAACGGTGGCCGCTTCCCAGTCAGTAAACCCCTGCTGGGTGGAGATGCTCCGACATGACATCGAGGTGCAGGTGGCTGGGCTTGCGAAGGCAGGAGATCTCCCTGCTCCAGAGCGAGCGATGGTCTGTGAAGCCAGGAGCCAGTTTCGGAAGCCTTCCAGCATTCTGCCCCACGGACAGACCAGATGGTGCCAGAAGGCAGCCAGCACCTCCCTTGACCTTGAACGCCCCCTGAAGAGCAGCAGGCACGGGTCTTCCAGGGGTCTTTGTGTATGTGGAGGGAGGGGGGTGCTTGGGGGGGGGGGGAGTACCTGAGATGATCAGAGTGCAGCTGTGTTGGCACACAGGTGTGCCTTGTGCGCTCAGGACACATTTACAGCCCATTTAACAATAAGTCATATGGGAGCCTGGGTCCCGCCCCACAGCCCCTCTGGTATATGTTGAGTGGGGTTTTGGGGCTTACAAAAGGTAATTTCTGTTTACATGAGCTCAGTGATCATGCCCCATGACTTCCTCTGGTAACTGAAGGCAAGACTGTCCCATGATTTCCCTCACCTGGGAAACCGCCGGGCCAGGCCCTGGAGAGCCCGGCAGCGAAGTGGGCTATGAGTTGGGCTGTGAACCACTGAGCCACTGAGCCAGCAGTTTGAAACCACCCGCCGCCCTGTGGGGGAAATGCAAGGCTTTCTACTCTCAGAGAGAGTCTGGAGTTGCGGCCCAGGTGCCCCAGCCCCAAGAGGGGTCCCTCAAAGGGATCTGTGGGTGATCTTGACAATTCACGGCTTCCTCCCACGTGCTCCCCTCCCCCCACTTGCTGAACCGTGTTTCCTGCCCTGCAGCCTTTACTCCTCCTCTCCTAAGACCTGGATGGTTCCCGTGCTAGACTGTCGACAAGAGGTTCCTGAGGTGGTTTTTTATAAGAATACTTGGGCTGTTGCTGGGACATGCTGACTTCTATCTTTTGAGTTCACTGCCGCCTGCCTTGTCTAGTTTAGGTGCTGCCAGCATGCAAATACCATGTGCAGCTGGGTAGTCTCAAAAACCAAATTACTCCATTTGGGCAGGGTGCGTTTAGAGCAGAGGTTCCCAAACTTATATTGTCTACTGTCCTCTTTAAAAAAAAATTCCTCATGACCTCCCTAGCAATGAAAACCTTTTGCACTCAGCCCAGAAGCCAAGATAAAGTGTAGGTCTTGTTCCTACAATGCCCTTAGATCATTCCACACACCACCGGGGGGCGATGGCGCCCACTTTGGGAAACTGGTTTAGAGGAAGGTTTTCCAAGGTTTCCCTAAACTTCCTCCCAGGAGCTGCTGACTATGCGAGGGTGGCAGGTGCATTGGCCTCTACGGTCACATGTCACCTGCCTCCCTCCCCCTTGTGTGCACCTCCTGGTCTGGGCTCTTTTTACCACTCAGCTGTGATTAGGTGCAGGGATTCTGGATGGATGGGTACATTAACAGAATGACAGAGCCTCTCTTTGCAGAGAAACTGGGGCCCCAACAGTTTGGGGGCAAGACATAATTCAACCAGTTACCTGGTGTTCCTCGGCCACCTCTATTTAGCTACTGATTCACCCTGGGTTTTCCAGATGCCTCTTGTCACTCTCAGTTCTAAAATTCCCGTTTGGCTTTTCTTTTATAGCTTCTTTCTGCCCACAAGGCTTCAAGACTCGTGCTGTCCCTTCCTGGGGCATTTTTATGATAGCTGCTGGAAAGCGTCGTCAGATAACCAGCAATGTCTGCACCAGCTTGGCAGTGAGCCTGTGCTGTGTGTGAGTGGGTCTGCTTTGTGAGTGGGCATCTTCTGCGTTGATGTGCTTGGTACTTTGGGGCTGCATACCTTTTGCACGTGGCATTGAGGCTCTGGGAGGATATTACTATTTCTGTTTTTGGAAGGAATCAGTCCCCAAGTTCCAACCAGTCTGCTATGAGTTTTTGCTTCAATGGGAGTTTTATTTTCCAAGTTTTTCCAAGTACTATTTGGAACTGTGCCACAGGGGTACTACCCCGTGGCCAGCCTGGGGCCTTGGTGGCAGGCTCTCTGTGCCCAAAGCCTTTGGTGAGTTAGCTTTATGCTTAGATCCACAATGCCCAGCTTGGAAAGGGTGGGGAGTGGGGCTTGAGGCTGGAAGTTTATAAACAACTCTTCCCCTCTCGCTGGTCTCCTCCTTTTCTGTCCTCACCCAGTAAACTGGGCTTCAAACCTAGCTTTTCCAGATCTGCCAGGTGACGTATGTACCTGTGTGGAGAGCCAAATGAGTGAGACAGAAGAGAAAAATAGGGGCTTAGCCCCCAGTCTTGAGGCCGAAGCCCTGTACCCACACACCCCCAGTCCCATTTTTGGTGAATATTTGTGAATATAGCCAACAAAATACACCCCCCGTCTGACACGTTCTACACAAGAGGCTCAGTGGCGATGGTCACAGTCCACACACCTGGCCAGTGTGTCCCTCATCCCCATTGTCTCATGCTCGTGAACTCTCACTCACTGCCCTGTACTGGCCAGCTGTGCTGGAAAGCAGTGCTGGCCCTTCGGTTCCCAGCACACAGCAATGTCCAGGGCGTGGAGCCGACCCACCACTGGGGAGGAAGAGGCGACTTCGGGGAGAGTGTCCCTTCAAAGGTTTTAATCATGTTCGAAACACGCTTTTGGCTTTCACGGATTCCTCTCCACTTATATCTGGTATCTTCCCAAGTTGTCCTCTGCTGTTAACATTTTAATGGCCATTAGACATTTTAACTTTTAATCTTTTAATACTGAAGTGAAGCCAACTAAAACCGGCGTCATCTTCTACCTGACGTTGTTCCTGGCGCATCACTGTAAGCCATACTGTCATCAGTATCTTTCGTATGCATGGATTTTTGTATGTCTGAAATGGACAGCTCGGCCTGTGCCCACGGCTGGGTACGTGGGGCGGGCGTTCCTTTAACTTCATGTGGTCATAGGTGGAAAGGAGCTGTGCCCAGGAGGGTCCAAGGATCGGGCCAGGGGTGGGAACTGTCTGCCCCGAGCTGCGATATCATCATTACCAGCTAACATCCCACGTCGTACTCAAGAGAAGCCGTTCCAGCCATCCCCTTAGTTAACCGAGTGTTTGACCAGATGGCCTGCAAATGTTATCCGATGGCCCTGGGCAGAAAACAGGCTCCCTCCCCCTGATGTTGGATTGAACTGCTGACCTTGTGATTAGCAGTCCAACGCTTACCCCACAGGGCTACCTGCGCCCCCCTCCCTCCCCCTGATGTAGTGAGATCTGGATCCTTCAAGTGGATGTGGTAAGGGGATAAGGACTCTGGGTATTCTGAGGGTGTGTGTCGGGGGTCGGGGGTAGTGAATGAATTTTACATTTGGTAGGGATGTGAGTGGGTCTCAGTTGGTGAGCTGTGGTAGAGGAAATTTCTAGAACTGCCCCCAAGATTTCAGGCCCTTTATAATCCCAAGAACCATGAATATGATGAGAAACGCCTCCCTGAGGTTCTTTAATATTACATAGCAGTGCTGGTCTGCAAACAACAACAGCTCCAGACTCACTGCTACTGACAGATTGACTCACGGCCACCCTAGAGGGCAGGGCAGGGTGCCCCGTGGGCATCTGAGACTGGTTGTCTAAGGGAGTAGGAAGCCTCATCTTTCTCTCGTGGAGCAGCAAGTGGCTTTGAACTGCTGATCTTGAGGTTAGCAGCCCAATGAGTAGGTTCCACGCTGATCTTAAAACATGGAGACTCTCTGGGTGCACTAACCCGACCACAGGGGCTCTGAAAAGCAGAGAGCCTTCTCTGGCTGGCAGCAGCAGAGGGAGGCAGATGGGGAGAGTAGCACGTGGGAAGAGTCACGCATCGCAGCTGGCTTGGGGGCCGTGAGAGAAGGGAGGTGGGGAGCTGAGAGAGGCCCCCGGCCGACAGGCAGCCAACGAGAAACGGGGACCTTCCTCAGTCTTACAGCCAGGAGCCACCACGTTGGGTGAGCAACCCTCACAAAACTGAAAGCGCATTCTTTCCTCAGAGCAGTGATTCTCAACCCGTGGGTTGTGACCCCTTTAGGTGTCGAACGACCCTTTCACAGGGGTCGCCCGATTCATGCCAGTAGCAAAAAGAACAGTGATGAAGTGGCCATGTAAACAGTGTGATGGCTGGGAAGGTTACCACCACCTGAGGCATTGTCTGCTGCCCCAAGTCTTCAGAGAGGAAGGCAGTCCTGCCGGGGGTTCGGTTTGCTCTCTGGGAATCCGAGCAGGGTCTGCTGAGTGAGGTCTTCCATCACCCCGACCTACGGACTTCCGCGGTGAGAAAGGGGTGGGTTTGAAACCTCTGCACTTGGGGAAATTCGTTACACAGCATTCACAACCCAGCACACGGGCTGTGGGCCGTTTGCCCAGTCTATCCGCCTTATCACACAGGTTCAGTTATCTTACAGGTGTTTTTGTAAGTACTTTAAAAAAAAAAAAAAGACGAGATTAACTCCTGGCACCAGCAAAGGAAATGGCACTGAAGCATGGTGGACAATGCCAACGAACCTGACTGCGCCGGACGGCAGCTGGGCAGCTGCCATGTACGTGTCAACACCACACACACCAGGGCACGGAGCCGAGGACGCCCCTCAGCAGGGAGCTCCCAGGCTACAAACAAACCCCCGCGCACCGTCCCTCGACCCCCTGCCCATCGGGCCGCGTCCTTCGCACCATCCTGGTGGACACACCTTCAGCTGCCTCCCGAGTCCACCTTCCAAGCGTGGGCCTCGGACCCTGCGCAGGCTCGCCTGTCTCCACTGCCCCCACCCCCTGCAGGCCATTCTCGGCACACAAGCCAGAGGGATTGGCTGTTGAAGGTGACTTTGAGCCTTTACGTCTTACATAATCGGTATGAAGTTCCTCCTTCCTGAAGCCACCCAGGCGCTTCCACCCTTCCTTCCCTTGGCCCCAAGCCTCTCCTTGACCCGGCCTGTGCTCCCCTGTCCAGGCTTCCCTCTCTCAGCCCCACTCCACCCATGGCTGCTTCTTTCCTCAGCCACCTGCTGGCATGAGGGAGTGTGTGTCCACAGGGAGAGATGCCAATGGCCGAGTTCGGAGACACATGCTTTGGGCGAGTTGTCTAACCCGTGCCTTAATTTTCTCGTACAATTTTAAAAACTATGCGAATGAGTATGTTTTCTTAACGTTTTGATTGTAATTTCTAGTATGGTAAAAACAATCACACTTCAAAGCCAAACTCACTGCCATCCAGTCGGTTCCTGGATCACCGGGATGCTGCAGGACAGGGCAGAACTGCCTCTGTGGTTTCTGAGACGGTCACACTTTACTGCAGCACACAGCCTCATCTCTCTCCCGAGGAGCAGCTGGGGGATTCAAACTGCCGGCCTGGCAGGGAGCGGCCCAGCATGCAACCCGCTGCACCGCCAGGGCTCCTATCTGGCAAGCAGGGAGAGAAACAAGAACGCCTTGGGGCCCTCTGTAAGACCGTGTAAGTGCAGGCAGACTTCTGAGGCCACCTATTTTGAGATCTGCTGACATAAGGAACAGCATTCAAGACATTAACATGAAAAAGAGATCGAGGGGTCCCTAGCTGTACTCTTTCCACTGAAGAACATGCAAGTGCTTAAAGGCGTTGAGGTTAGGCAGGCCACAGCAAACACGGGAAATAAAGATGCAGATGTGTACGCCTGCAGCAAGTGGACTATGACATTCTTCAAATGAAATGCGGAAGGGAAAATGAGATTTAAAAAGAATTCACAGAGGTGGACTCTGACCGAGATTAGAAAAGCATGTTGTCACTTGCAATCCAGTCTATTCCGATTCTTGGCTGTTCCCTGTGGACGGAGCAGACCTGCCCCTTCGAATTTGCGAGGCTGAGAGAGCGCCCCAGCCTGGGGCCAAAGCACCCCTGGGTGGGCTCGAAGTCTAGCGCTTCGCCTTGTGTGTCACCCAAAGGCCCGAGAAACGAATTGAAGTTGATGATACAGGGGAGCAGGAGAGGTGGCGGTGCAGGACTTAGGTACTGGGCTGTGAACCACAAGGTCAGCAGTTGGAAACCCTGTCACTCCTGGGGAGAGACGGGGAGTCCTACTCCCCTAACTAGTTAGTCTCCGAAGCGCACAGGGGCAGCTCTGCCCTGTTCTGGGGGCCGCTGAGTCGGCCGTGGTTCAGGGGCAGTGGGTTTGGTTTTGATTCGTAAGCGCGAAATCTCCAGCTTGGGACTTGTTTGTAGCAAAGCTGGTTAAGCGTGGAAGAACTGGCCCTTCAAAACAGGAGGCAGGGTTATGCATGGGCACAGCAATATGGACTTCCACTCCCCAAGGCTGACTTGGCCAAAGCCACTGCTGAGTGCCCTATTTGCCAGCAGCAGAAACCAACGTTAATTCCAATGCAATGTACAGAACCATTCCTGGGGAGATCAACCAGCAACTTGGTGGCAAGTTGATTGTACAATATAGCACCACTCGCATCAGCAGGGATGAAACCCCTTCCTTACAGATGGGCCGGTCGTCCCCAGTTCTCCTACAGGGCTAGCTCGTGGGCAGACCTGCTTTCCAGGGTCCCTCTGCTCCGCTCCGGTGGGCAGTCCACTCCAGCCATCCTCCCAGCCTGGGGGCAGCCAGCGGCCCACCAGAGCCAGGCCCTCGGCAAGTTCTGGTCCCGTCTCTTCCATTGTTTGCACGTCCAGGCAGGAAGGTGTGGGTCAGCAAGAGGGGGTGGTGGTGACGGTGTGTGTGTGTGTGTGTGTGTGGAGGGTGGCCCTGGAAGGGAGGCAGAGGCAGGCACTTCTGTCAGGGCACCAGTCAGAGTGGAACCGTGTTGGGGGTGGGGTGGGGGGAAGGCGGGTGGCACTCAGAGATAGTCATTAACACCCTGCAGCAGCCAGATGGGCCAGCTGCTGGAAGCTCCCCCTCCTTCCAGTCCTGCGGCCACACCCCTGTATCCCGTCTGGGAGGGGGAAACAAAAAGGTGAAAGCGTTGCTGAGCAACATGGGGGCGGCTATAATAATGGCATCCGTGTGTGGAGACATCTGTGCTGACAGAAGGGGGGCAGGCAAGGCGGTGAGAGGAGGGGGTTGCGGGAGAACCACAGTGCAAAGAGCTGACAGGCACTCAAAGGCCATGGCAGTTGACAAGAAGCCCAAACTTTCTGCTGCTTTTTCTAGCTAGCTATCTCATCCCTGAGTCAGGCGTGCGTGGGAAAGACCTAACAGAGAAGGCAAGGGGCTAGGCTTTCCCTGTGACCAGTGCCCGTGACGCTTCATTTGTATACCACAGAGCTCACGGTGCCCAGGCCCCAGGGGGTGCAGCCGTTATGCGCTAGCTGCAAGGTCCGCAGTTCAGAACCACCAGCTACCCTGCGGAAGCAGGATGAGGCTTTCTACTCCCTCAGGGAGCTGACAGTTCTGGAAGCGCACAAGGACAGTTCTACCCTGTCCTCTAAGGCTGCTAGGAGTCACCACCAACTTGCTGGCGGTGAGTTTAGTCTGGTTTTGGAAAGGCCAAGCGTCCAATTCAGAGCCTCCCGCCACCCTGATCCCTCTCTCCTTCCCGGTGAGGCAGCAATGCGGCTACTCCTCTTGGGGGGGCCTGGAAGGCTCCCTGAGCGGCACCTGGCTCAGCAGGCGGCCTTGATCAACGGTGAAGGATGGCGAGATGGGAGACGATGCCCACGCCGGGCCTGGGCTGGAGCACCCACAGCCCCTCAGGGACACACCCAGGGCCCTGCCCCCGTCTCTGCTGGAGGTGGGATGAGATTCCCCCAACCCCACCCCACTCACTGCCTTCGAGTGGATGCCGACTCACGGGATGAGGTTAGGTCTGAAAAAACAACAAGACAAGATTCCTCCTGGTGGGGGCCCACCACTCGCTGCCCTGTCAGTCTTGTTCTCACCTCTGCTTGCTCCCCAATTTATGAATCCACCGGTCTCAATTTATGAAGCATGCCCTCGAGTCTGAGCAGTCAGATGGGGGCCCACCATCACATTTGATCCTACAAAATCTCCAAGTCGGCTACCATGGTTCCCAAGGTGCAGCTCAAGAAACGAAGCTCTCTCATGTCAAATGCTCCACCGAGAAGCAGGCCAAGCAGCAGGGGAAGGCCCTGAACTCAAGGCGCTCCACTTTCGCCAAAGCCTGTAGCTCCTAACCGCTGGGTAACATGCGCATCTCTTGTTGACGCGGGGTTGGAGGGGAGGAGAACACCTTGAGGAAGGAGGGCTGGGCAGGTGTGGCCTTTGTCTGACCCACTCCAAGCCACCAGGTTCTTGGGCCAACTGGGACTCCCTCAGCAGAATCCTTCAGTGTCTTTCCACTTCGGGGAAAGCTAAGCCTTTCAAAAGAAGGGCAATTATAAAAAATTATTAAAAAAGCTTCCTATCTAACTCTATGTGAATTTCTAGATCTCACATTCATAAAGTCAACTCATTTAACAGGTACGGTTCAGAGGCTCGCAGTATGCTCACAGAATTGTGCAGTCATTACTGCAGTCTAGTTTTAGAACATAGCATCACGCCTCCCCACCCCCAAAGAAATCCCATCACCATTAGCAGCTCCTCTCATGCCTGCCCTTTAAATCCTATACCTGAGGCCCTAGCCACAACGAAGCTACCTTCTGTATCTGTGGAGGGCCTGTTCTGGACATTTTACATAAATAGAATCATACCCTATGTAGTCTTTTGAGAAGGACTTTTCACTTGGCACAATGTCTTCGAGATGTACCAGGTGATAGCGTTTTGTTCTTTTTTTTTTTTTTTTTTTAATTGCCAGATAGTAGTCCCTTGTGCAGGCAGGGTGGCCCTGACCCCTTGTCGCCGTCGTCATCCCTGCTAATCCGTTCATCGGGTGGTGGGCAGGCGGGCAGCTCCCACTGTCCGGCCACTGGGAGTGCTGCCGCTGGAGGCCGAGTCCCCGTGCGGACGCGAACAAACGAGATCGGCCGCGCCGGGGCTGCTCACGTGTGTCGCTCGCAGGAGCGGGAACTGGCTCACGCGCAACAGGCGTGATTTCTCCTTTTGAATGGAAGCAGCAGCCAAATCCTTTCTTGGCACGGCTGATGAAAAAAAAAATTCTCTCGCCTGGGATGGCGAATCTGTCCTGGGTTCTTATGAAAAGGAAGTGAAGTGGCTGTGGCGTGCCATTTCCATCTGCACAGAGAACAGACTGGAAACATCCCCTTTCTAGTAGCTGATTCTGGATGCTTGGAATTAGCAGTGATTTTAGAAACACCAACAGAGGAAAGGGAAACATCGGACACGCGGCACGGCAATCATGGGGAAAGTGCACACAGGATGCTCCTCCCCGGGCACCTCTGTCGGCTCTCTAGGCATGGCCACAGACGCCCTTCTTCCCAGGCTGTGCGTCCGTCCGTTGGATCCCTCATGGGGTGAGCAGAGCGGCCTGCTCGGAGTGCCTTTCCCAGAGGCGCTGCTGAGAGGAGGGAGGGGTGGGAAGAGGCCGCTGGGCTCAGGGCTGGCCTTTTGTTTCATGGTGACCATCCTTTTCCAGTGCTGGTTTACAGCCATCTGTGTAGCTTCTTTTTCATTACCATCCCCCCCACCCCCCGCTGCACGACTTATGTCTACACTTCTGTTCTGGCTGATTGTGATAGGTTGGCATTTCTTTGGTCATCGGAGATTTTTGTTTTGTTTTGTGTATGTTTTTTGGGCACCACTGCCCTCTGGTGGGAGGGGGAGGCCCAGCCTTGCTCCTGGAGAGCTGCTGCTGGATTTGAACTGCCACCCCAGTGGGCCGCAGTCCCGTACTCAACCACTGCGCCGCCGGGGCTCAGCCCTCGTTTGATTACTTTCAAGCGAATGACCTCTGTTGTGGAGTTGCTGTTCTTTCATCTCAGCAGATACATGATTCATAAATACCCTCCCTCATTCGAGGGGTGCTCCGCTCACCTTCTAGATGGTGTTTGAAACATAAAAGGCCTTCCGATTTTTCTTCGGTGGCTTGTCCTTTTGGGGTCATATGTAAGGAACTCGTCTAACCCGGGTCGCAGAGCCTTCGACCCACACACAAGGGAGCGAGCCCGGCTGGGTGGAGCGTTCGTCGTTGGCGTCGTTCCTGTTAGGTGGGCGCCAAGCAGCTCGCAGAGTTCGTTCACTGGGAGCGTTGCCCAAGCACATCCTCTGTGGTCACAGCGAGTGTCCTGGTACAGCCAGCTTCACTCCAGCCTCAGTTTTGGTGATGGCTGATCTCAGAATTGTGTGCAGCCGAGACATTTTGTCTGGTGCGTGGGAAAAATGCCGCAGCACCTGTTGAAAGGCTGCACCCAGAATTCAAGGACAGTGCTATGGGGAAAACTCAAGTGGTTTTCTCATCTCAAAAAACGGACACATGTCCACGGATGACAAACCTCGTTCTGGACATCCGTGAACTGCCTGAACGGATGAAAACACGGATGCATAGTGCACTTGGAGTTCATTCCACCAGGTCAGGCTGTTAATCAAGCTTTCTCTGTACAGGTTGTGAAAAGATAGCAGAGGGGTGTGCGACCAAAGAGGCCTAATGTCTGGCAGATGGGGGCTTGGTTTTGCCACTACGACAAATGTACTTGCTCATGAAGCCATCTTGGTTTTTTGGCAAAAACCAGCATGCCTCTCATGCTCCAAGCACCCTACTCACCTGCCCTTGCTCTGTGTTGCTTCTTTTTGTTTCTGGACATGAGGAGAGGCATGAAAGGACGGTTATCTGATGACAGAAAAGGCTAAGAAAACAAAACCAAAAACGAGGGAGGTGCTGTCAGCCACCCAAACAGAATAGAATTGCAGATTTGACAACTGTATTAAGTACTTTGAAGGTGACAGGGTTTTGTAAAAAAAATGTAAACGCCTAACTTTGAAAAGAAATCCATTTTGTGTGGGATACTTCCTCCTCATCTTCTTTCAAAGATTGTATAGTTTTAGCTCTGACAGGTCTATAGGCCGTTGCAAGTTAACTTTTGCAGCAGGCAGTGTCAAGCAAGGGCCTGGCTTAATGATTTTGCATGCTGCTGTACAGTTGTCCCAGCACCGTCCAGACTATTAGGTTTCTTCTGAACTGTCTTGGCACCCCGTTGAAGGCCAGTGCCACCGTTTTAATCCTTGTAGTTTTATAGGGAAGCTTTGATATTGGGACGTCTGACTCCTCCTATCAGGTTGTTCCTCTGGATGGCTTGAGTTACTCGAGGCCCCTTGCGCCCCCAGCTGGATGTTGGGATCGGCTCTGTCAAGGCTACAGAAGAAAACCCAGTTGGGATGCTGACTGCAGGGGCCTTGACCCTGTAGATTAATTTGAGGAGTAATGCCAACAGAAAGCCTAACAGTTCATACGCAGAGGATGTCTTCCCATTTATTGAGGCATTTTAAACGTTCCTTCCTCGATGGGTTCCGTGTATATATCTTACACTCCTGTTTATTCCTAAATGCTTAGGGAGTGGGGCTGGTACATGGGCTGCTCCCTTCATGTTCCTTTCCCGCGGTCCGTGGCCAGCATGTACCCGCCACGCACTCGTTGCTCTTGCCACAATGCTGCATTCGTTGGTGAGTTCTACTCGGTGTTCTAGGACAGTCCCTGGGCCTTTATCTACACATAAAAATTCCACGCTACCTGCACATATGAGGGGACCTTCAAACAGTCATGGAAAAGTCCCGTTAACTTTCCATTTAACTTCCCCACTACTGTTCTGAAGCCCCTTCACAGAGTTCCCCCTCATTTCTTAATGCTCTTCTCCCCTGTTGGGCTGACTGCCCCAGCAAGCCCCTGAAGTCTGATTCGAATAGACGTGCCAAGAGCGGGTGGGTTGTATTCCAGTAGGGGCGGTATAATAACCCGCTGTGTATATTGTTGGATTCAGTTTTCTCAGGTTTTTTTCTTTAAAGGGGGGAGGACTGTAGTTTGTTTTTGTCAGGATTCTCAGATACATATTCCTAAGGAATACAGTTTTCTAGTTATGTCTGGTTTGGGGGTCAGGGTAATATTGCTCTCGCAGAGTGAGCTGGGAAGTTTTTCTTCCTCTTCTTCTATATTTGGGGATTGTTTGTGGAAGGTTGGTAGTATTAAACATTTCACATGAAGGAAATTTAACATTATACCAAAAGAAGTAAGAGGAAAAGAATGATGAGCCACTGAATCCCACCCATCCAATTTCACTAGTGATCAATATCTACCATTTTTTCTTGTGCCTATTTCTCTTGTCCTTGTTGGCAGCTCAAACGATTTCAAAGAAAATCCTAGACGTGGTGTTTCATCTTTAAATACCTCAACAAAAATACCTCTAATAGACACAAAGGTTGCTCTTAAAAAAACAAACAGACCACTTTAAAACAAACAAACAAACAAAAAAACAAACAGACCACCACAACCAGGAATCACTTTACCTAATAAAATTAGCAGTAATCTCATTATATAACACTTGTGCCTGTTCAAATTTCCCCAGATGTCTCAAACTTGTTCCCACATTGTATTTTGCCGATATGACCCTTTCGTTTCTCTTAATCGGTAAGAATTCCTTCATCCTTTTTACCCTGATGCCACTGGTATCGTGGATGCAAAAAGAGAGTCCCTCTGCCTGTGAACTGTCCCCAGGCTCCAGGTTTGGCGGCTCTCTCATCATGGTCCCTTTAACTCTTTCATGTAGCCCTCCCTCCTCCCATCTGCTGGCCCGCCCCAGGCAGGTTGCTGTAAGCAGACCATGGCCTCACTCTAGGAGGCACAACCTGGCTGGCTGCCCCCCGGGTGCAGGTGTGGTCCGTATACACCACCCTCGGCCTCCCTCCTGCTGGGTTAGCTACACCAGAAGCCTACAGACATGATGTCAGCAGCCGGGCAGCACGGCCATCTTCACGTTTGTTCAGGACTCCCAAGGCCAGGAGTTTGACCTTCACAATGGTCACTTCCAGCTCTCTCTGATTCCCACTGTGGGAGACAGTGTCTCCAGGTATCATTTGCAAGCCCTGGTTGCACTTTTGCTGGACACAGTGGTGGTGGGGTGAGGTGAGAGGGAGACGGCAGTCCTCAAAAGAGCTGCTGGACACAGGGGAATCCCACACAGTGGAGAAGCACCCCCGAGAGTGCACGTGTTCTGATGTCACATCCTGCCAGATGCTCATCTACACGTTGAACCTGTATCAATCACCAGCGGCCAAGGCCATTTTATGTATGATTGATACTCCCTTCAAAGACATAAAAGTTACTGGGATGCACAAAGGTCGGTGGAACTCAATAACCTGTCCACAAGGTTCCTAAGAATTACACGGCTACATGCGTTTCAGAAAAATCAAATTGTACCCTCACATTTTGAGTGGTTGATATGACACACCTATCAGCCAGCTGTTGTCCCTGTCAAATCCAAGAGAACTCCGCCTACAGGTGCGTTTCAAGACAGTAGATGGGATTTCCCAGCCTGTTTGTCTTCAAACAGCATGTGGGGGGTGGGTGGGTGGAGAGGAGAGAGAAGAAAGACAGAGAGACTACTTGAAGCAAAATCTCCCCATCGTGCTTCCTGCCCAGGGCTTAATGGTAACTCTTGCCCCCACACCCTGGTGAAGACCCAGCTAAGACCCTGCATGAGGAGGGAGGCCACCGAGAGCCCAGCCCTGGCCCTGCCTCATGACTGGTGACCTCAGAAGGGCACTTTCCCTCTGTCACTCAGGCAGCTCCAGTAGCCCAGCTGTGCTGCTCAGCCTTTCCAACACTCTTCTTGTACTCTCCATGCTCCCTCTGAGACCCAGGATTTTTGAAGAGTTTGCCAAGCAGCCCCATCAATTATTACCCTTAGTACAAATATTATTCTTAATAATGAAATTGGTTCCCCTGTTATGAGTCCCGGGTACATAGTTGCAAGCCAGAACGGATTAAGCACAGCCGCCACCTCCGGCCAGTTACCCCACTCAGACACCACACTGTGTGGGCTCAGGGCTGTCTCAGCTGCACACACATCTCCCTGGCCCTTACTGCAGCCCTTTCCAGTCCCAATTACTGCCCCCTGGACCCCAAAGGGCTTGAGAGTGACTTGCTCACATCGCGGGGCTGCTGCCAGCCTGGAGGGGCTACGACACTGGAGTGAGAGGGGCGAATGCTGTGGGAAGCACGGTGAAACCGGTCAGAGCTGAACTTGACCGGCTGCCTCGGCTTCTGCGTCTCCCAAGGAAACTTGACCCAAGAATTTGGAATTGGGACCCGCGAATCATCCGGCAGCAGCTCCTAGACCATTGCTCCAGCTCCACAGGCACCTCTGGGGGCCTGAGGACAGAGACACAGGCCTCTTCCAGAGTGATGCAGGGAAGGCCTGGCAGGAACGTGCCAGCACTCCACTGACCCCCACATGGAGCCCTCGGGGCCAGTGTGTGTGCGTGTGTATGTGGGGGGGGGGGTGTCTGGCATCCCCCAGCAGACGCCTCTACTCACCAGGGAGGCTGTCGGCTGGAGTGGGGGAGCTGAGGGAGGATGCGTAGAGGGTCCACCTCTCGGGCTGTGGCAGGCGGGAACTCCTTGTGTGGGCTGTTCACACGGGCCTTGTCCCAGTAGTCCTGGATGGGGGTGACGATCCCAGACAGGACTCGCGAGCGGAGCTCCTCACTGTTCTTGTAGGCCCTGCAGGAGGCAGACGGGGGGTCAGCGGTCTGCAGCTGGCTGGCAGCCTTCTGCCCGGTGTTCTGCCGGCAGTGGTGGCGGCGGCGATCCTGGCAGTTCTTGGTGCTACGCTTGGCCTGTCTGCAAGGATGGGAACAGGCCGTCCGGCGGACCTGGACGAAGGGGGCAACAGCCCGGCGTGGTCTCCGAGGTTGGGGCCTAAGCTTCCTAGGCATCTGAGTTGCCCCTCCCTCCTCACCACCCCATCAGAAAGAGATGAGGATGCAGGGGCCTGAACTGGTTACCCTCTGCAGACCCCTACCCGCCTGGCCCTCAGCCCCATTGTGTGCTCACCCTGTGTCAGGGGGGTGGGGGTGGGGTGGAGAGGTGGAGCAAAGCAGGCAGGGCTCCAGGGGGGTGAAGCAGGGGCAGTCAGCCGGGGTCCCGGGCCACAGAGGCAGGGTTCTGGGGGCTTCAGGGGACCACTCCAGAAGAAGTCTGTCTCGTTCCCCAACCCTGTCAGAGCCCCGTTTCCCTGCCCATGCAGGAGAAGCTAGAAGAACTCTGGCTGTGGGGTGGAGACGGGGTTTAAGAAATCTGCCCTCAAAACTCCTACCACATCGTTAGTGCAGCTGGTGGCAGGGCCCACCAACACACAAAAATTAATACTAACACTGGACACTTGAAGCTCAATACTAAAAACCGGATGCCATTGAGAATCATTCCTTCTAGAAAAATGCTGAATACCATATATACTGGAGTTTAAGCTGACCTGAATATCAGCCAAGGCACCTAATGTTTACCACAAAAACTGCATCATAAACATGCTGAAAAACTCGGCTTATATGTGAGTATATTCGGTACACAGTCAAAACATGTGCAATATCTGTCTGCTGGGTATTACAAAGTGATACAGAAATGGCATAAATGGACGGGCATACTATGTTCATGGATTAGAAGGCTCCACATGGAGAAGGTATCTGTGCTTCCCCAGCTGGTCTGCAGCTTGGACTCACTCCAAACCCTGCTGTCGAGTTGACCTGCTCATGGTGACCCCCTGCTCCATGGGGGTGGCAGGCCCCGGCAACTGCCACAGCTGCCCCCCGGGGAGGGGCTGGTAGGCGCAACGTGCTGACCTTTCAGTTCAACCTCTGTGCCGCCAGGATCCCGCTAATGAAAACCCCAATGAGGCCTTCGTGGGCTCAGACACAGGTATGGAAAGCAGGGCTTTGGGGAGTCGCTAGCACCATCTAGACAAAGAAGGGAAAAGTGGGAGGGGTCACTGTACTAGGGGACGGTGTTGGGTGCCATCAGGTTGGCCCCAACTCCCAGCATCCCACGCACCACGGAGTGAAATGGTGCCCGGCCCGACACCCTCTTCACACCCGTTCTTCTGGTTGTGCCTTCTGTTGCAGCCCATGTCAGTCCAGCTCACGGAGGCTCGTTTTTTGCCGCCCCTCCACTTTACTGAGCCTGACGTCCTTTCGCAGGGTCTTCTCTCTCTTTACACCATGTCCGAAGCACCCGAGAAGTCTCACCGGCCTTGCCTTGAAGGAGCGTCCTTGCTGGACTTCTTCCAAAACACGTGCTTGATCTTCTGGCCGTCCATGGTGCTTTCAGTGTTCTTCGCCAACGCTATAGATCAAGCCATCGATTTCCTCTTTGGTCTTTCTGATTGGCTGCCCAACTTGGCACACGTGGAGACGGCTGCAAGCACCACGCCTTCGGTCTGACGCACCTTCGTGCTCCTGGTGACACCCTGCACCCAGCCTTGTGCAGCAGAAGCACCGCATGCAGCACGTCACGCCACTCGATCTCCTGACTGCTGTTCCTGTGAGCGATGACCGTGGACCCCAGCAAGATGAAATCCTTGGCCACTTCAATCCACTGACCACGATGCCGCCTCCGGGTTCAGTTGTGAGGGGTTGGGTTGACATGTCATTCGGACTGAAGGCTGCAAGCCTTGATCTTCACCAGCAAGGGCTTCAAGTCCTCCTCGCTTGCGGCAAGCAAGCATGTATGACCTGCATAGTGCAGGTCGTTAATAAGCCTTCCTCTAGATTGATGCTGCACTCTTCCTATACAGTCCGGCTTCTCAGATTATTTTCTCAGCAGACAGATTGAAGAGGTATGGTGAGAGGATTCAACCCTGGCACGCGCCTTTCCTGATTTTAAACAGGGCACGGTTCTTTTGTTCTGTTCAGATGCTTGCCTCTTGGCCCACAGTATAGGTCCCCAAGAGCACAACGAAGTGTTCTGGGACCCCCATTGCTCTCAGTGCTATCCGTAGTTGGTTATGATCCTTGCATAGTCCATAAGACACAAGTAAACTTTGTCTGCATTCAGCCATGATCCATGTGGCATCAACAAGTGACAGTCCTTGTTCTATGTCCTCTTCTGAATCCAGCCAGAGAACTCTTTGGGGTGAATGAACAGTCTACTGGGGAGAGGGAAGGTGACATCCAGAGCCAACCAGGCTTCTGGCCTACGTGACTGGGGGGTGGTGGTCTCTTTAACTTTTATTTTAAAGTGAATTGGGTGACGGTTAGGAGTGCTGGCAGTGTATTAGTGATGCTCTCTCTTCATTTGCCCAGGGAGAAGATGGCATTGGAAGGTACCTGTGGAAGTCACCCAGGTGTTCTGCATTGATATAATCGCCCAAGTTCAAAGTCAAGTCTGCCACCTGCTGTGAGCCACAGTCCTAGAAATAAGGGGAAACAAAATAACATGCAACATGCTCTTCATCACAGTTCCCTCCCCTCCCCGTGCTGCACCCGTGGCTTTTCAGTCATGGGAAAGGCTTGGCGTGCACCCAAAAACCCACACATGCCAAGGCAATTCCGAGTCAATTCCAACTCAAAGTGACATTGCAGGACATCGCAGGTTTCCGAGACTGTGTCACAGGAGCCCACGACCCCATCTTCCTCCTGCAGAGGGGCCGGCGAGTTTAAACGACCCACCTTGCATTGGCAGCCAGAGGCCTGACCCACTGCATCAAAGGCTACATGAGACCTGTATGCACCTGCTCTGCGTTAACTGTGGCCAATAGGGGCACTGTCAACTGAGTGAGGGTAGGGGTGAAGCCCTAGCTGTCAATCAAGTGGCAGCCAGGTGACACTTCCTTGGGGGTGTGGCCTTTTGTGTAAGAGAGAAACTAAGAACACTTCCTCTCTCTTTTGCCCCCTTCTGCCTTCCTGCTTGCTGGGACTCTTTCTGCCTCTAGGGGTGGTCCCATGTGGGTCACTGACCCAAACTCCAAACTGTGTGTGCCTAGCCCTGTGCCCGCCAATCTTAGATCCATGTAACTCTGCTCCCGCCAGCCTGTGAGCTCCCTGCTTCCCGTTTCACCTGTCAGCCCCATTGACCTACCACTTCTCGAGTCTGAAGAAAGCCCTAACATCAGCTCTAGGAACTTGAGTCAGACTGGGCTGGACTGGGCTGCCTTTTTGATAAGAAATGACTACCTGATATTAAGTTCTTCCTTACACATACGCGTATCAGGCTAGACAACCCAGTCTGACACATTTACCTCACAAATGCAGCTCGGGAACAGATCTTGTTTCCAGTATCAGGGATAGCCTGTACTTTGGAATTCTTGCCTCAGGAAAAAAGTTCTAGTCATGGGGTCCGGTGGGAAAAGGTCCACTCAAGGCTCCTGGTCCACACTGTTCAATGGGTTTGTAAAGGGTCCCGGCCATGGTCCCTGCCATCAGAAGAGGGCGGCATGGTGTGGAGACTCACCAGCACATTGATGATCATGCTGTTCTCCACGGTGACCGCCTTCACAAGCAGCTTTCTGGACTCATCCTTGAACTCATAGCGGAGGACGTAGAGGTCTTTATTGTGGTTCCACCCAGCTGGCAGCAGTTCTGATTTCTTATCGTTGGGGCCTGACTGAGAAGATACACCAAGGGTTGAAAAGAGGCAGCTCGTGAGCTCAGAACACAGAACTGTAAAGACCTTTACAGATAGCAGAGACCCACTTCCTCACTCCCCCCACAAGGTTGTGGATGTCAGAAGACATGACTGGTCTAAGGCGACAAAGCAAGTCGGGGGTCTGGGGCCCAGGTCTGTGGGTTCCTGATATCCTGCTCTCTCCTCCATGGCCAACTGCCTTCACTGCACAGCATCCTGACCTCTCGAGCACCTGCTGCAGGTGCCTCACTACCATCTCCCCTCTATGCCCCTGTGCCGGGGACAGTTATTCATCTCAATCCTAAGGCTTTGCTCCCCAAGTTTGAATGATGGGCTCGCGGGGATAAGGCCAGCATGTTGGGTTTTTGTTTTTGTTTTAGCACACAGCTTCTACTCAACACGCCCAAACAGGTGGAGAGAGAGAGAGAGAGAGAGAGAGTTCAAACCCTCCCAGCAACAACAAGTTACTGGGCCAGATAGCTTCCAGGAGGTTCTACCCAACATTTAGAGAAGAACTGACACCAATACTAAGTTCTTCCAGAAAATAGAGAAGGAAAGAAGACTCCCTACTGCATTTGACAAAACAGGCATCGCCTTGACACTCCGACCAGCTGAAGACACCACAAGCAACAACAGGTCTCTCTCTCTTAGGAGGATAGATGCAAACTCTCAGGGAACAGAACCTGACAGCACACCAACAACCATAAAACCATGATCAAGGGGGCTTTATTCCAGAAATGCAGGAGGGTTCGATCAATGTAATACATCGTGTCAATAGCATAATGAAAGGCGTCTGAAACAATCCAACCTCCTCTCGATTAAAACCTTAAAGGAGAATGGAATAAAAAGGGAAATTCTCATTGCGACTCAGGGCAGATACAAAAAGCCACCCGCTAACATGGTAGCTGGGGATAAAACAGGAAGTGCCTTCCTGGAAGCTGGGAATAAGGCACAGGTGCCCACTCTCATCATTTCTTTCAAAATTGTATTAGGAGCCCTAGCCAGAGCAAAAGGACAAGAAGAAGCTACACAAGGACACAGCCAGCCCGGAAAAGCAGCAGCGAAATCATCTCTATTCGTGGATGATCTGATTCTCTACACAGAAAATCCCACTGTCCACCAGAAAACGTCTTCAGCCAATAGAGGAATCAAGTTGAGGTGATGGTGGCTATCAAGTCAACAAACAAAACACAGTTGGGGTTCTTTCTGCAAATAGAGAGACATCTGAAAGGGGAAAAAAGGAAACAATTCCAGTGGCAATAATAAAGTACCTAGAAATAAACCTAACCAGGCACACACAGGACTTACACGATAACCAATAAGACACACTGGTAAAGGAGAGTAAACCTGGGCTTGCACGTTATGACTCACATGGATCCGAGAGGACCCAGAACTGCACCCGGGGGTTTCCAAGGCTGCAGAACTTTATTGAAGAAGACAGACATGTCTGTGGCTATGGACTGGAAGATTCAATGTTGCTGAGTTATCAATATTGTCCAAAGCAGCATTCCATACCATCTTGATCAAATTTTAACTGCCTCTCTTTCCAGAACTACAAAAACCCAATCCTCAACTACAGTGAATTGCAAGAAGTCCTGAATAGCTCAGAGCATGTTCAAAGACAGAGTTCTGCTCTGGCCTGTTGGGTAACAATGCAGGGAAGCAGACTCAGTGGCGGTGGGCTTGGCTTTGGTGTACTCACTCCAGGAATCAGAGCAGCCTGAGCCGCTCCCACCGGAGGCACACAACTGAGAGCCCACATCTATGTTCACCTGAGGCTTGATCAGGTGCAAACAAGTCTGCTCGGTGGGGAAAGGAAAGTCTCTGCTTTAGTAAATGGAGTTGAGAAAATGGAGTTTCTACACGTAAACAATTCAACAGGACCTATGCTCACACAGTATGTTAAAAACCAATTTCAAATGGATTAAGGATATAAGCATGCCCAGTAAAAACATGAAACTTTTAGAAGAAAATGCAAAGACCACACCACACTGTCAGTTCTAGCTTTAATAATCTAAGATGGTTTTATATAGCGAATACACCGAAAGACAAAAGAAACACATGAGACACTGCAAACACTGCAACCTTTCTTTCATCAAAAGACTTTACAAAGAGGATGGAAAGGCAAGCTGCCATCTAAAAGGCCATCTTCAGAACGAGTATGCTTTACACACACACACACACACACACACACACACAGATGTGACCACAAAGAGATGTATCGATCATAAAATGGGCAAAGGGTTTGAATAAAGGGTTACTGGACACATGGAAAGATGCTCGGTGTCATTAGCCAACAGAGGTGCCAACCCAAACCGCAAAATGGAACCATTTCATTCCCACCAGGAAGAATTTGATGCATGTGGAATTAGGACACTGGTGAAGACTATTACAAGTGCCACGGCCTGCTAAAAGGACAAACCACTCTGTC